>WACJ01000344.1:0-318332 GCA_008973525.1 Stenopsyche tienmushanensis
TATCACCAGTTGATTTAATTTTCGATTGTTATGGGGATAGTAACTAAGGCTTTTACTATTGGCAAACCAAGTAAAGCACCTGTTGCCTCGAAGTATATGCCAAGGAAGAATGCCAAGAAGTATTATTATTTTATAGCAGGGAAACGATCAATCTTGAATAATACCCCAAGGAAGTTAATTGCCTTGAAGACCTTTTAAAGAATAGTTCTTTAACGACCAATTTTCGTTTAAACATCCTAAAAACTTAATCAATTTAATTGTATCGACAAAAATTAAATTCACCCAAGTCAAACGAGTTAAAAATAAGACTCGAGCATATAATTTCATTTTAACGTGAAGTGTTTCTAAAAAGGGTAATTTTAGCTTAATGGGAACATTAAAAGGTTCCATAATAATTTCCGAAATTTATCAGTGACAATATCTTTTTGTGCTAAATAATGCTTAAAACCTCATACAATATTCGCTATTATTCCATTCAAATATTTAACAAACAAATATGACGTAATTGTATTATTAAACCATCGTCAATTAGCCAGAAAAAAATTATTGTACATTACATGTCAAAATCAGTCCTCCGTCCAAGAAAAGTTTCGTCAAAAAAAATTTTGGATGAATTTTAAATTAGAAAAATTATCAGATTTGGGACGATACAAGATGCACCAGCAACAAATGAATCCCAATAAAGTCACTGTTATATGCGGATTTTGATCTAGCGGAATCATCGGTCTGTACTTCTTCCAAAATGAAACTGGCATTACTATAACTGTCAATGGCGAGCACTACAGATAGACAACAAGCAACTTCTTGTAGCCTAAACTGGTTCCAATAGGAGGCGCTACTTATCATATAAAGCATGCCACGATGGGCATTCTACACGAGCGATTTGAGAGCGTGATTATCTCGTGTGGCGACGATGTGAATCGGCCACTGAGATTTTGCGATTTAACGCCATTAGACTTCTTCCTTTAAGACTATCTCAAATCACAGATCTATAAGTATAATCGCAAACAATTTATGCCCTTAAAATCAATATGACGAAGGTCATCCAGCGAATTTAGCCAGATTTATGCGACAAAGTTATCGAAAATTGGACTTCTCGAATACATACCACCAAGCTAAGCCGCGGCGGACATTTGAACGATGTTATATTCTATACTTAATGCCATCAAATATTACTTTAATTTTTTAAAAAATTACGTGGATTTCTCATGCACAATTTGTTTTATTTACATTTAAAAACTGAGCATCCTTATTAAAATACCCTATAATAGAAATAATCTGGATTAAATCTGTAATCTTTTAAAATAAGTATAAAGAAATTGTTCCATATATTTTTATTATATAAATTCATTTTTATCATGGTATTAAAATAGAAGCGTTTTAGAAGTGGCCTTTTTTATACTGTGCTTAAAATAATTTTCTCATTACATTATAGTCTTTATTATCAAAATGAACGAATTAACTAATTCTAAAAAGAGCTTTGTTCGCTTCAAAGAAATTTCCTTGCAATGCGAGCTTTAGACTTAAACTGGGAAAGCTCCCGAAGCGTTTACATTTTGGAAACAAAACGAGGGCGAGCAAAATTCTTAGTTTACCGATATTTTATCAAAATGATTTTCCATTTTGCGAACTATTAAAATTTCAATATTAATTTTCATCGAAATCAAAAAAATATATATATTATAATGACGTTTGCAAATTGAGTTCAATGATGTATTTGTGTTTGTTTTTTATCTCTCTTTTTTAAGCTTATAGAATTTTTGTATTCCAAGAGCTTATCATGTACATTTATAGTGCAAAAAATTGTACCGAAATACATATCTATCTATTTCCGCCTTAATATAAAGTTTGACGAACGGTCTGACCTTTTCATGAAGTTCTTTCTGAAAGACGATTGATAACAGTTATAAATAAATTCGATGAAAGATATAAAATAGCTTGCTGAGGTATCACAAAGGGACTTTGATCGAAAATAGGCACACGTCGGCATCGCACGAAATTATAAATTTTTCATTACCTCATACGAGGGGAGGTTTCGGTGTGTATTTTTTTAATGCCGCTCGAGAGTGAGGTTTGTAAAAGTAGGGGTTGTATATGGGTTGCTCAAAGGATTTAGACTGGCAAAAAAATTGCAACGTTTAAAAGGATCCAGGCGTATGACATTTTTTATCACATCTCAAAGTATGTATTCATATTTTGGATTTAATTTCACAGCCGCATTTTGTTCTAAATTGAATACTGAATAAATTGCAGTACTAAAATTTAATTCCATAGAATAATATAAGAAATAACTGGAGTGCTTTAGTGGAAGTAGAGCAAAGATGTGCTTAGAGAAATTCACATTATAAGCATTTTATGTAACTGCGCATTTTGTCACGTACACTCTGTATATATATAACAAAAACAATTTATATTTCAATTAATTTAACAATAAGGGTTGAATTTTCATCATGAAAATATTGTACATTCAATATTTAATTGAGCCTGTAAAACATTGCCTGGGGGGGACAAGACACAAGAAGAGGAAGTAAAAGAATCTAAGGGTCGACTCGTTCGGTTGTCCCAGACGATTTCATCCGTTTGCTTAATAGAGTGGGACGAACATTCGTCGAAGAAGACGGATTAAAACGTGTGTAAAAGAGTAGAAAGGTATGCAAATTTAAGGCTGAAACCAGGATGTATTATCCTTCTCTATCACTTGTTCCCCTGAAATCATCCCCCGATGAATAATTCATTTTAATCCTGTGAACGCGAACCGGTGGAACTGTTGCTTTTATTGGACAGCATCCAAAAATAGTCGGCATGATTCAGTTCAGTTTTATTCGGAAATTGTGCAGCAGATGCTAATTGGAAGACTTATGTTGAAAGTTCATGGATTTTTGTACTTTAATGAGTAGAACATTATTGTTGCCAAATTGCTCAAAGAGAATTTTTAACATTTTACATAGCCTAAAATATCAATCATTAAATCTATTGTATTAATACATTAAAATTTTATTTTGCCTAAATAAAATAACATATAACAATTAAGACATAATTAACATCATAAAATATTACAATAATAAAAACTTAAAAGTCGTGATATGGTGTCAGTTTCATAAGACTTAAATTATAAGAACGTAAATTTGAGCATAACTCACCCCAGAAGATAAATGAGACGAGATGGGGTTTTCTTATAAGATGTAGTATTCTTTACTCACCTGTAAAGACAAAAAAGACATTATAATTATTACATAATGAAGGTGTAAAGTAGGTTAAAATTTCCTTCGTAAAAAGACATTTGTACCATTTAACAAAGGACACACATAATTAAATAAGCCGTGGACTCATTCGCGTATTATTCGTGCTCAAAATAAAATGTATATTGCAATTTAGTCATTATTAACACGCCAAATACTTTTTTGCGTCCTATGAATCCATCTGAAATAAATGGAATTCTTCAAAAAGGAAAATCTACATCATTTGGCAACAGTTGGTGAGAAACATAAATACACGGCCTATTTGCACTCCTAATTAGTTGAAAATGGTCTCGAATAATGGCCTGGTGAGATCTCAGTCTGTTCGATAATTTCTGAACAAATCCAATATATTCAATTTGAAGGCCATGGTCTGAAGAATCAACTATAAGTTATGATCTAAATATAATATTTCGTCTGAAATTGTCCTCTTTCACACCACCAATAAATATATTGTGATCAATTTTGATCAATCAGACAGCTCACAAATGATCTCATTTCAGCCAATCAATGTCATATTTTTACGAGCAACTGATATTTAGCGGGTCTACTTATTAATGTTAACCCTTCGGTCGTGGCTAGACATTTATTGATATTAATGATGACATGAATTTTAATGACAAAAATTCTGGCGTCGGTCTCTGAAACAATATTTATACACTTGTATCAAAATATAGCAATATGTTTGATATACTTGCTTATAATAAATCCAACGTATATACTCTATAAAATCCTGTACAAATTGAATGATTTAATAAATAATATTTAAAACATATTTTATATTCATGCCTGAATTTAGATACCATTCTTTTGGTAATTCCGATAACAAAATCTATCAAAAATGATTCACAATTCTAGGTAATTATTACTGACCAATTAAAAACTTATGCTTTTGATAGATAATAAAAAATAATGTTTGTAAGATTGTTAACCAAGACAAAATCAATAAATATAATAGCAAAAAGCAAAAAAATATTGGTCTAAATATCATATATTTTAATAATATATGCACACGTTATTATAAGCTGATTTTTTGGCTATAAGCAAAATTATACATTACTTATTATTCATCGCAACATAAAAATCTATCTCAGAAGTATATTTAAAATTAAAATGGTACCAAAAAAGTGTCAAATGATTAAATAAAAAGTTATAGATACATTTTATTTCTCAAAGAAGTATAAACAACTATCGACATTCGGCACTTTTTGGGTGTATTTATTTAAAAAAAATAGCATTAAATAAATATAACAGGCTGAAAATGGATAAGTATCGAATTTGTACTTTAGAAATGGAACCATATAGATTCCAAATTTATATTAATTTAACCATTATTTTATTGATTTTTTAAAATAAATAATGTATTTGGAAGGCATTTTCCTTAAATCGTACTATAAAATCGCTTTAAATTCGTTTTGAAGTAAATTATGAGCATTAGAGTTGTAGTTGCCATCATTATTTACCAAAACAATGGAGGCAATCTATAAAGCTAACCTTTGTGTCTTCCCCTAAAAGTATGTAAGCGTTAATCTAAAGTGTTTTACTTTCTCGTGTTTGGGTCAAAGAACAAAGTAACACAAGTTAAAACGTGTTGTCCATAATGACTCCGTCGTAAGCATTAAGGGTTGATGTAAGATCCAAAAGGGTTGAGAAAGAGGAGCAACAAATGTATCCCGGAAGAATATCACGCCTAAGTTAGAGTATTTTTTATATTCAGCATACGACATTGAAAAATTGTGTTCGACCGTTTTTTCAGTTTAAAAAATTCATTCTGTATAGCTGGAGAGTTTCTGAAACAAAATGGATGGCATAAAGCGGCTTCTTCTGGAGGAAAACTAACAGCCTGCCGGTTATCCGAAAAACCGCGAATAGCCACTGGGATTAGCCATCGCCTGGGCAAATAATGAGGTTCACGTGTCTGAATAGATGGTTCTCATTACGCATTCAAAGGAGAGTGGCTTATGCCCATTTCATTTCCACCAGAACCAATTTCGCTGGCATTCCTTTATCATTGTCACTTAACGTTCCACATTCTTCGTATTTTTCCCATCGTGACACTGCCCTCAAATAGTGCTCTTTGCTGGAGAATCTTCGTCCAAGTGACCCGCTTTTTATTTTAATATATGGAACAATAAGCAATAAAAAATTATTGGGTCGTCATAAGAGGATTTCAGCGGAATTTGACAGCGATTTAATAACATGAGGAATATTTGAGGCATACCTTCAGCTTATATACCATTGCCAAAACCACCCAAAATGACTGTGACCACGCAACTGAATATTAATATTATTCATAATATTTTCAGGAATTTTTACTGAATAATTTCAGCAAGAAATTAATTAAAAATTACGCGAAACTCTCGCATGATATAAGTGTATTTTTTAGCTTTGAAATAATAATTTTATGTATTTTTTGCTCTATCATTTATTAACGGTAATTGTTAGTTAAACAATGAAGCTGTGTATTGTATAGTAAATAATAAAACAGGAAAGCTACACAATAGAGGCAGGATGACGCTTGTAGCTTGTCTATGAAGTATGCGACAAAGGGATTACAAATGATTCTCCCATTCTTTTTAACCAACTGCTGGTTAGAGTTTCACTTTTTGTGACGTTCAAGCAAATTTATTTTACCGCGTCCATATAAGTTTCACTTTAATATAATAAATATTATCACTCGATTTATGTCTTATTATATTATTTTACTCCCATTAAAAAGTTACAAGTATTTAATATAAATTTAATGATATAATTTATATGAAGCTTAAATTAGTCAATAAGATAAAATCGATATAAATCTTGAAATTATTTTGCCAGTAGGACTTATTGAGAGATTTTTAAAGTTTTATAATCAAATTCAGTCGCTACCATAAATTTCAAACTTCCTCATGTAAAAATGAACACGTCATTTACGAAAGATCAGAGAACATAAATTATGTTTGTTCACCACTATTGGAAGTAAAAATTTAATAATATTGCTATTCACAATTCTTCCGGGTGGGTGTTATATTCCACGATGCCCACCCATAAAAACCCAGAGAGGGGAGTTAGAGCCAACCCTACGCCCGTGGGCAACGGTTGAAACCTGGAGGTAATGATGTGGAGTAGAGGTATGCGAAAATAGCTTCGTCGGTTTGCTCATCAAATTTGCCCAGCTAACATGAGTTGGGTATGCAGGTCACCCTGTGCTGCGTACCCATAAAGGGGTGTATAGAACAGTACGTACAGTAGTTGGTGGAGACTGTGCAAAGGCTCACCACTATCTTCAACAGCCTAGGCAAATAGGAATGAACGGTTTTAGGCTGTTCGAACAGCGACTCGTCTCTGCGGCTAGGTACTAAGAATGACCGAACTGATACGAGTACCATAGGAAAGGAGTAGCTCCTGCAGTCCGTCATCCACTCCGACCCCCTTTAAACTGAGGACTCATGGTGGCAGTGAACCCGTGGAAGTAATCCCTTGAATTTAGCTTAACCTTAGTCATTCCTCCTCCATCGCACCTTCGGGTGCACATGGTGTAAAGTTGGTCTTTCCCGCGGAAACCTCGCCTCTTTTGGAGGGTGTGGAGCAAAAGAGGTGGGCATCTGGAAGCTCCGCGCGTAGCGTTTCTCGTGGAGCTAAAGAATCAGTGGAAGACACTCTTTGTTTGGTTAGTCCGGGGTAACCCGGAACAGACCAAACAGCAGCGTAGGAAATGGGTTTGATTGTTAATGAATCCCCAATCCAGTCAGTCGCTGTCTGATGTTTGTCGTCTTGCTCACAATGCTATTTTAAAGTTTAGGGATTTATTTGAATCATAGAAAATTTGGACTTCTTCTATCAGATAAATTAATCATTAATAATGTTTACAATACATTTGATAATGAAAGACGTATTGATATTATGAAGATATTGACTTGAAGAAGTGCACAATAGATCATATTACGACAAACAACAGAGAAGAGTGCATGCATTAATTTTAAAATTGAAAGCTGAAATTCAACATTTTTGATTTTAAATAAATCTTGAAATAGTTCTTATTCAATATAATAATAAAAATGTATTGGAATATATGCAATTTTCTTAGGAAAATCTATTAGATTGTCTATTGTATCGATTTTTATGCTTAAAATTTTATTATTAAATTTTGCTAAATAATGATTATTTTTATGTATGAAAATAGTTTTTGAAAATGGGAAATGTGCAAAAAAAAAATAGAAAGCTTTGGTATAATTTTGGAATTTTATAAAAAGATGAAAATTTTTGTACACTCTGAATTCACTCTATTTTTTTGCATGAAAACTCATGATCGATATTCTGCTAGGTCAAGTGTAACTCGACAAAATGTTCACCGAAGTAAAAACGGTGTCGAGATTTTATTGACATAGGGTCAGAGAGAGCTTTAAAAATTGTTGCAAAATAACCAGCCAAATCAATTGATTTTTTTCGGAATAAATATTTTTTTTATTTATTTGAATAGAGGGTTGTAAGATAACTTCTGCAGTATGCCAATATTATTGGTTTTGGAGATGGGCTGAAAATATCGAGCACGTCCCCCCAGGACAATATTGGGAAAGTAAGGGTAAATATTAAGGAAATCTTGAAAGGTTGACAAGAACGCGCCCCTTTCAATTAGGGTGGTTTCCACGGCCACTGCAGCGAATCCCAATGTAGGATTTGCATCTAATTCTCGATAAATTTCATTTAAAACAAGAATTGAGTTAGAGGGCTTACGAAATACACCTAAATAGCTTTGTTATGCGTGAGCAATTTAATTTAGCTTCCTTCATCTCCAAATGTTAATTTACACCCGTTGGTCTTCTCTAGATTCTCTCAATTTAACTTCTTATTTTATTTCAATACGTGTTTAGTTTAATTAAAATTTTCACCATTTTTAAAGATGGTTCTTATTTAATGTAATAATATTTTTGTATGTGACACATGTAACTAAAACAACAACCCAAATGATCGTTTATCCTACTATTTGAACGCATACAATGTCAACATCCGTGTAAATCTCTCCTGTAATAGACATGTCATTTAAAGGGAAGACTAAGAAAATGATGGTCATTTTGAGCAATTGGAAGCACGTTTTTATCCTTTAAAGATAATATGTAGTAGTACTACAATTTTAATTCCAATTACAATGGTTCAACGGAACCTATGTATGTTTTTACTGAATATTAATGTCTAAAAAAAGCATAATTTGAATCGTTTTCCTATGTTCGCTAAATTATTAATGATAAAGTAAACGGCAACCAATTTGAATTCGATTACTGTGTTTAAAGTTCTATATTATTAAATAAATAGCTGAAACAATTTTGAGAATTTAAAATTGGAGCTCACGGATTAAAATGATGTATTTCGATACGAATAAAAGGAACTCTTTATATATTCGAAGAGGGAAAAAATCTAGAGATTATCTAAACGAATCTTTGAACGAACTGTACTATTTAATATTAATTTGAATGATAAATTATACATTAATTTTTCATTCATTGTATTGAAAAATAAGGATATGAAGCAAAATGTTTTTAAAATACATCGGATAGTTGAATAAAGCAAAATTGAGTTTTTCAAATGAAATGAACAGATTATTGATTTAAAAAAATGATTCTGTCAATATTTTGGATATCAAATTTGTATTAGTAAACGCTTTTAATTTATTTATTGCAATAGTGATAAAATCAATTTCAAAACTGGAAGCGAGCAGCATAAGTCGAAGCAATTTAAAACTTCTGGCCTTCTTTCAGCAGTGAGGTGTTTAAAAAGTTATGCAGCAAGTTCAGCCGGTCGGAAAAGTATGAATGAAAAATTCTACCTGTGTTTTCAAATGTACTTCTGTAAATTTGTCGGAGCGTTTTTTAGCATAAAATATGTGAACCCAAATCAAAGTGGCAAGTGTGAAAAGTAGAAAAAAGATTCCCAGGAACGGTTCTCTTCGCAGTTTGCGGAGAATTATTGTCTTTCAAAGGCAAGCCTCCAGCTTCCGGGCAAACTGTTGCTCACGCATTATCGAGACTCGTAAGACGTCGAAAATTCCCAGAAACCTTCAAAACTCACAAACAAACCTTTCGCTGAGAAGCCGGAATATATTTTAAAGTGAAAAAAAGAAAACACGACGGCATTACCATAAGCAAACAACCTTTAAAGTAAACTTGGCAAATCAATATTTTCTCCCGGGCCACATAAATATTGAGTGGCTCTGAGAAGGTGTACGAGGGATGCAGTATTTTCGCTCTTAGGGGCTACTCGATAGCGCTTAAGCGAATATACATAGTCATGGATAAATTCAACCCCTTTTGCAAACACAATTAATGCAATTTTTAAGCCTCTCAAATATGAAAAATCTTCAATTTAATAATTTTCATAACTATCCATTATTGTATGTTAATATGGAAACCAATTCAGAAAAATTGTAATAAATTCCTAATTTATCGTAAGATAATAAAGCTTTGAGCAGATAAATCTGATTTCCTATATAATATTGCTGATTTATATACAATCCTCGCAGAAACTCAGAAGCTGTTTTTTACAACTAAAGGATGTAAATATAAGCATATTTACAATATGAGCTGCTACAATAAAACAAAATCTGATTTAGACAATACTTAAATATCCTAAACATATATTCACTTTTGAGTATATTATTCTAAATATTAGAGATTCGCCTTTCTAACTTAATCTCCACAAATATTCATCAAATCAAATATAAATGACAGCTTCATAATCTGAACTTTTAACAAAAGTGGCGATATTTTATAAATTTATATTTAAAAAAAGGGTTGTATTATTACGCATTTTTTATTTTTCGATTTAAAAGCTACACTTTTACACAGAAGCAATCTACTAATGGTATTTCTGGGTGATTTTTAGCAAAATAATTCATGATCAACTCATTCAAGTATTTTAATAATCTAATGGGTTCATGAAAAATAGGAAGAAGACACAATTGCCTAAAAACATTTTTCTCAGTTATATAGTGATATTTTAATGAAAAAATACGATACAAAGTTAATCAGGAACAATGGCAATGAATTTTATAAAATTGTTTTAAGGGCTTATTGATATGTAAATTCAAGCGAACTGAATTAAAACGAAAATAGTGAAATATACAGAACGCATTACATTTATCTTCCACTGAAATGTTCACATAAAAAGTCAACATCGGTAATATATCACATTTTTTCCGTATTGTCATAGGGTTAATTTATTATAATCGGACATATTGAACAATATCGTTATTATGAATTATTGGCAGAATTATATAATTTACGAGCCATTTAGCACAGGAGCAGACGGGAGGAACGAAAAAGCGAATCAATACGTTGGGGGTGATTTAAACATGCGGGCCAAATAAAAAATTCACGAGCCTTTGTAGTGGGCTTCGGAGAGCCGTTTTGCCTGGAATTCCAATATCTTTTTACTCAGACGATTCCAGTCTGCTGAGGAATGCAACCAGTTCCTTTTTTTACAGAAAGAGGAAACTCTTGCTACTTAAGCGCTGTTGAATTTCTATCACGATCCATTATGAATGTTACAAGACAAACTGCGTTCGAATGGACAAGCTACATTTGAATTTAATACACTCTTTCATATCAAAAACTCATATAAAGCGAACCATAAGTAAAGTCTTTATTAGATTTTTTTTATGAATATTTACACACAATACACATGCATCGCTAGAAAAAGTATTACCGATTTTAATCCATTATTTATGTGTTTATAACGAATCTTCAGTATACTATATTTTTGATGTAATAAAAATAGTTCAGTTGTTATATAAAAATAAAATTTATAATATATTTCAATCAAAATATACTTTTTAAATCCGAAACAACTTGCAAAAATGCTATTTATTTATTCAAAAATGTCGATCAGATTTATTTTACTTGAAACTTTTCAAATCAACAACACTAATAGGAGGGTCAGATGAAAGTATGTTTTAACAGAGTAAATTGATTGAAATTCCATCTATTATTATGATCCATTATTTGTGAATAAAATAAACAGTCACGATTCTTTAAAAAATAAAAATCATTAATAATTTGAAGAATTGATTAACAGTGAAAATACTGAGATCTTTTCAGCTCTTGATTTGGATGGTTATTGATGATCTAAATCCAAATGAAATTGAAAGATGTAAACACATCAATAATAAATATCTTCTATAATCAATCCAAAGCTGAAAATAACTTAAAAATGGTAATAGTGTTCAAAGAAAAATATTTTTATTCAGCTTTGAGATCATATAATCATATTATATCCAAAATGTTGTTGTAAATATTAAAGACATATTGAATTACCATGCAGAATCACTATCAAATGAATAACATTAAGATCTGATAGAATATTGGGGTATGTTAAAGGATACGAAGCCAGACAATGATTCCGAAGTTCCTCAAGAAAAATCTTAACTGGAAAGACGTTATTGAATGCCTTGGTGAAATATAATATTTCATGCATTAGGGGTTCTTTCTCAAAACGACCCTAGCTCTGCGAGTACGTTCATAGGGAAGAGAGGTATATTAAATTCGTTGAATTGCTACAAGGGGATTCTGAGCAGAAAGATAAAACGTAAAAGCTGGATGACACTAGATTCCTTAACGATCATTTCGACTTTAAGTGGACACAAATACAAGTCGTTTTTACGTCTAAAAAATATTTTTCAGCTAATGTAACAAATGTTTTAAATATTAGAGTCAAATGAAACTAGATCTATTTCCATCTTATTTATCTAAACCTAATTAAATCATTCGAATATCATAAATTGATGAAATAGGATCTATAAAGGAATTATTTAATTCATGGATTTTATAATGTTAAACAACTAAAATTAATTAACCCTTTATAGCTTTAAAACAAAGCCATTTACTACTTTGTCAGGTATTTAATTTTTTTTAAAACCTAAATATTATAATTTAAGTTATATAAGAGATATTGAATAAAATACTGCTGTTACATATACATACTATGAATAGCTTAGATTTTTTTTTTTATTTAAATATTCGTTCCAAATTTAAGCTATGATTAACACTTATTAGGGTATGCAAAATTATTCTATTTGAATAAATATAACAAAATGAAACGATTACTACAGAAGCTTATTGTGGATAATAACGAGGATTAAGTCGAAATCCAAAGAATAAATGCCCCAGTTTTGCAATCCAAAATGAGGAGGCTCTATTATGCTCTCCATAATCATATAGTATCAACTCAAAGAACTATATTTTTAAAATCCATCAAATATTTTTCAAGAGTTGATTATAGTTATCATAAAATACTATAATATTTTTAAAAAACATGCTTGAATTACACTATAATTGAAAAACTAAATCTGTTTATTTCAAATATATTATATGAAAATAGCACTGATTTAGCACTTTTCTGCTACCAAAAAAAGAGGTACGTCAGAAAAAAATCATTCTATTTATTACCAAATATCAATGTCAATTATTAGAATTTTTTACATAGATAAGATAAACGAAGAAATACTAAAAAATGAAGCATTTTTCATGCAATAGGTAGGCTATATAGTGAGGTAAATGTATGAAACACGAACAAAGGCAATGATGGACAGGGAATATTTTTAGAATACAAGGAGTATTGTAATATTCCACCTATCATAAGTATTCAATAAAATAGCAACACCATCGTAGATTAATATTTAATTCAAAGATAAAACTATCTACATCGTACAATTTTTATGCATATGCATTCAACTTCCTAATGGAGATGGACGCGGGTAGAAATAAATATGTCAAAAATATTGGTTAATCCATTTGACCTTTATCAAATAATGCTTACTTTATGTATCCCGCTGCGAGGGTATATAACCCTTAATAAATTATCCCGCTTCAAATTTCGCCCTTATCATTATTATGCATTAAGTAAATTGACATTTGAACAAGCAAGCGGATTAAAAAAATGTACGTTATTTTATTTTTAATTATTGGATTACAATGACATCAATATTTGTTTGGATAGCGAAATCATGATTTATCACGATTCGGAGGTGTGAAGTAATAATCTATATAGATTATGGTTTTCATTGAACGATTGAGTCATATATAGAAGTATCAGAGTCTCCTGCCAGAAATGCTATATTCTATTATAGGCATATGCAAACATGGATTTGAAAGCTTGATAGAATAATCGAGGTAAGCATTAATGCTTTTTTGGAAGTTTTGACAGCATAAGCGACAGGTTATAAAAATTGCTTTATACGGAGTAAGGGAAAATATTTTTCTTGCGATTGAACATTTTTAATGAAGCATTATTGAATAATGTTGAAGAAAAAGTAGTGCACGCAATTCTCCAAATCAATATATATTTATATCCGCGTTGCTTTATACGGTAAACATTTTGGCCATTCACCACTAAGCCGAGGGGCATTAAAAGAAACAAATTTGTTCAATTCTTTTCGAATTTGGGTCCTGTCGAAAGACAAATTACTTGTTGATGTAAATTAAGGTCGTAAATGTAACGGTAATTTTGTAAACGTTCGAATACGTGAAGTAAAAGTGGGGTTGCTAACTTAAAACCTAATAATGTTAATGGAAATTTTCGCCGTGGAAAAGTTTTGAGGGTTTCAATATGTTGACGTGCAAGCGTTTTTTAATTCAATTTTCCAAACAATTTTTAACTATTCCAATATGTTATACAAACTGTATCGTAAAAATCAATTGTCGCTTTTTCGGCAACATTTTTAATTATCATACATAAAAATGAAATCAAAATATACACCTGGGTCTCGTATAACATTGCTATTGTACAACATAGTTTTGATATAATGCGGTTAATGATTTGTGGCATTTTTTGCACAATATGCTTTAATTATCATATATAATAAGATTTCAAAGAAATTAAAATGTAGTATAAAAATTTAAAAAAAATTGCTTCGGCTGAAATTCATATTGCAGACTTCGATGAAATTATATTAAAAAAATAAGGGCTATATACAAGACCAGATATTCAATGTCGATAAAACGGGATTACACTGGAAAAAGATGCCGCTGCATATCAAAAAGGGAAAAACATGCAAAGGGATTCAAGTTGGTGGAAGAAAGAATATCTTTACTCCCATGTTCTTCCGCGGAGTTCATAATAAATCCATCACTTGTTAATCAAATCTGTTGATATATTTTGCTGATGCGGAATTTTATATGAGGAAAGGATTTTTTATCGATTTAAAAAATCCAAATGTTGAAATATATATAAAAATATAAATCATGAAATAACACAGCTGTTGAAAATCTAATGATCGATCGATCAAAATAAGAATTTAACGGTTATGCTCACTTGAAAATAAAAAAAATGTAATTTTGCTGATATTTCGTTAAAGAAGTAAAACAATCTACTTCTAGTAAAAACTTCAAATGTATAGCACGAATTTGTACTATATGACGTTTTTATGGAATTATATGACGGTGTTATACGAGGCCTAGATGTATACGTAAATCGGTGATTTATTGAGAAAATTGGATTTATTTTACTCTTCATGATGTTCTTATCTCTCAATCATAAATTTGTTTTAATGTTGTAAACCTTTTAACTGTTATTCAATTCAAAGTCAAAGTCAAAATTTAAATTAATCCAAAATATTATTTGATTTATTTCAGTATCCTACGATATTTTATAAATAATTAATTGGCAATATTGAATTGATTTTATATTACTTATTTCATCTAAATTTCAGTAATTATATCATATGAGAAAATAATCGAGAGGGTTGGGTTTTCACGTACACTGTATGCGAGAGCCATCTAGCGAGATTTAAAAAAATCTCTTTAATGTCGGTAAAATAGAAATCACTTTTATAAAAATGGTTTGAACTTATGCTATATTTTTTCAATATTATCATATATTTTGCATCAAAAACTGTAATTATGATAATATACATAATTTTATCCAATTAACTCACCTTTCTTTTTGGTGGTGTCGCTGGAGGACGCGTATCCCTAAGCAAACGGGATAATCTTTGCGTTCTTTGAGCAGCAGTCATCGCTGCCGTATTAACAGGATGCCGATTTTTCGCCGGCGAAGGAGGAGGCGATGCCGCCCTCGGAGGCGTTTCCGGTGATATCTTCGGCTTAACGGTGGATAAGGGAACCGCCTTAGCCACAAGGGTCTCACTCCTCACGGACCACGAACTCCCTCCGAATTTCTTCAAATTCATTAAATCCCCGATGCTTCCCTGGGCGCTACTTATTTTGGCAGACCCAACAAAATTCCTCGACATTGCAGGACTATGAGGAACTGATCCATATCCTTTTTGCAGCGTCGTCTGCGAGCTTGCCAAATTGCTCTGATTCGTATTCGATCTCACCAAATCGGGCAATCCGTTCGATTGCGTCTTGAATCCTTGTATTTTATCAAGCTCAGACATACTCGACCCTCGCCGCATCCTCATTCTCGGTCCCGTAGGAGGCTCTATATCTGTTTCGGCCTCGGCGGATTTCTTCCTTGACACCTTTTTATTAACAACCCCTAAACCTGACAAGTGATGACGGGCCTTACGGGACTCCGCCCGGGACATAGATGAAGATTTCACGGCGAATAATCCTGCTTTCAACGGGAACAGGAGAGCCCATTCAGTGGTCTTATCTTCCTCCTCCATTTTCGTATCGCTCTTATTAAACAACCTTGAATTGTTCATGTTTTAGCACTTGAAAATAATCATTTAGTCATCCTATAACATCGAGATTCGAAGTGTAAATGCCAATTTTCTTTTAAATTCGACGCAATAGTGAGCCAAATTTTACAAAATTGCAGCGTAGCGTAAATTGGGATCACGAAGAAAAAATAATTAAACATCGAATTTCAAAGACCCTTCCTTCAAAATTAAGCTTCAAACCTTATTACAGTCATTATTAGTAAAACGGTGCTTAATTACAGAGCTGAGAAAAAAACCATCGTTACACGTTTTATTATTTTTAGCTTCCTTAAATGGCGCTTTTTTACGTGGCCATCGCAATTTTGACGTATAAATTATATCAACATCACTTTTTTTAAAATCATCTGCATCCTTTTCCCCATATTTCGTGATGATAAATCATAAAACTCTGATTATTATTGTAAATATTCTTATTATTTATCAACTATAACAACAAACCACAACATCCGCCGATAATATTACTATAATATATCACGATTCATCCTTATTTACCTATTTTCGTTTTTAATTTGCATTGTAATTCACACTCAACATGTCAATCATTCAATCATAAAAATTTGAGATTATTATAACAAAATATCTTATTTGACACTTTTAAGTATGGAAACATATAATATTTTATATCAATACTTGTAAGCTTAAATTTGAACATTACAGACTTTGTGGGCTTAAAGTGTCTTTATTCTGAGCAATTAAAATTATTATAGAGGATGTTTGTTGACCTCCTTCAGCGTCTTTCAAACAATAGTTTAATATAACAATGCTAATTGGAATGTATTGTAATTTATCAAAATTATTAGTTTATGGTTTATAATAAAAGACCGAAGAGACTATCACCAAAAATTATCCAAGCAAGTATTAAATTAAGGGGTTTCTTATACCAAAATTATTCAACATTATAAACAGCTATTAAAAACTAACACATGTGTGCCAAAATAAAATTTAAAGAAATGGAAGATAAATATTAATAAACCAATATTAGGATTTTTCATACATAAATATCTCCTTTGGGCGATAGTGTGTTACGAATCCTATCATACTAAAAATCTTCAATTTATATTTTATACGGCGATCAAACGAGATATATTGGCTTTTTAATAGAGGGTCAATAGTTCAAACCCTGTTTTTATTTTCGCATCAAATTCATTCCTCATATATTATACTTAGGTTGCTCCATCAATAATGGGGATTCGGTCATTCAGTGTTTATTACTCTTTTAATATAAATGCTTTATTTTTACTTAAACATTCTACTTAGACTACGACGAAAATACTTGAATATTTATTTATTGATGAAAGAAGACTTTAAACAACATAATTGATGGAAAGCCGATCTTAAATGATTCAACAATATTACAAAAAAATACTTTTTAATCATAATTAATTTCACTTGTGTTTGTGTCTTTTAGGAAAATAAAGATAATCACTGGACGTGAGCTTATGGCTTTATTTATCACAACACTATTTACAAACGACTAAAACTATTGACATTCAGTTAACACTGAACTCTGAGACCAAGTCCCCTCTATTTGACCAACATAGCCCCCCACTACTCCATGTGAAATAAAAGAAATAATGGTCCATTAAAACGCATTTCTTTATTGAACCCCCTTATTGGGTTGATATTTACGCACACGCCAAAGAAATTTTGCTCCTAAAATCAATTCAAAACGATGAATTCAATCAATTTGAATCATTCAATGGTGTTAAATAGCATGCCATGCTAAAATGCGCGCTAACATGACACGATATGCTAATTGCGCGGCTTTATCTAATTTGTCTAGACCTTTTGACGTTTCCTGAATGCCATTTCTTATTCCGCTGCCACTTCTTGTAATGTGCAATTTCACACAGACATTGTATGAACATGTACTTTTTTGTAAACTGGGTTGATTTTCAATGGTGCAAGCGTCCTTTGCATATCAATTCTGCAGATAAGCGGCTCTTGTTAAATTAGTAATAATTGTGGCACTCGTCGAACCGGAACCCAACGTTTCGTCATCATTCGAATGGGTTTTATTTCCAACGTTTTGTAAAACGAAAAACGACGTAACCTACTCGTCAGGTGATAGGAGAACATGTGTAAATACATGGGATTGTCGCAAAGCTGTTTTGCGATAGCGTTGGACAACTTTGATAATTGTTGAAATGTTTCAATGCCATCGGTTGAAATACGAATGTGCAACGAAAAATTCCCGATTGCAATACCCAAAGGGAGCGATAAGTTATGATAAAATGTTTCATGCTGTTGAATCATCCAAATTACACATGAATGTCAATCAATTGATGTTTCTGTAATAATACATTGTATTCATTTAAACCTAATCAATATATTTCATGCTACTGCATTCGTATATGTATATTTTCATACTTGTGCGAGGAACGTTCGATAATATATCTACCTCGATATGAAAGAAAGTAATAAGCGAATTTAACCAAATCTATGCATATATGCATATATTTTGATATATTGCATATACAATTTAATTTTTGTACGATTTTAGCTATAAAACTGACAACATTGAGTGAATGTATGTTTGAAGGCTCTTAAAAACTGTTAAAGAGTTTATTACTAATGAAGGTAGAAGCCAAATGAGATAACTGAATCCATTGTCGCAGTTTATATGGTCTTTTACTTTATATTACAAAGTGATATTTTGAAGCAAGCAGTTAAAACGGAAAATATACTTAAATGAAGATGACATCAAAGCCAGACCATGTGGAACCAATAATATCCAAAAGACCATGCAATTCACGACCTAAATATTTTTGGTCATAAAGATATAAATACCAATTTAAAAATTATTAACAAAATATTGATAAATACCTAAATGGAAATTAATTATCATTAAAAAATAACATGATCAGTTTACACAGGTCTAGGAAAAATTATATCTTCAACCTTTTCTTCGTTTGACTAAAATATTTAATTCAACATATCATTAGAATAATGCAAGGGATGTTATTTTGATTTTCAAAAATTTAAAAGAGACATTTTACTGGTGTTAAAATAATATATTGAAACCTTTTATATTTATTTTAAGCCCTTTAGACTCTCTTCTGATAACTTGCAATTTTATAGTATTTGTCAAAGTTTCTCATTAATTTCTGTGTGGAAAATTTAAAGGGACATGTCACTTTATCACGTCAAAAAAAATGTTTTTTTTTAAATTTCATTTTTCGAAAGTAAATATCTCTAAACATGTCGTCCATAATTTTGTTGAAGAAATTCGGAGTATTTCAATGCTTTTCAGCTTATTCACGAAATGCGCTCGAAGCAATTACTTCGTCCAGATTGCGCCCCAACGGCTTTGAGACCGCTGCAGTCGCAGGCTTTCCTCTATACCTGTTTTTGTTTACGGCCGAAGGTTCCAGTTAAGGACGTTTCTTATCTTTGCTCAATTAAGAGAGCAAATTAAGTCAAAAAATGTTAAAGCAAGTTTATAAAAGACGAATAAGCAAGTGGAAAGTAAAGGCAAAAAATAAAGAGTTCTGTGCGAAAACCGAGCAGCTTACTAAAAAATTGAAAAAAGATTTATCTAATTATTAAAGTTGAGCTATTCTTTGACATCCTAATTTATTATAAAATATGAGAAATGCTATTTAGGCCTCATACTATCATAAAATTTCGACTGATTCGACGCAGGCGCCGATTCTTGGTGCGATTTGCAGAAATATGCAACAATCCATTCTTAAGACCTATTTTTGAAAAATTATCGTCTGAAGATTTGCTGGAAAGAATCATCAGACGAAAAATAAGAGCAAAAGTTTCAACGCGTGCGTATGGTCCGTCGAGGTTTGCAATCTTCTAAAGAAGCTAGAACAACTCGCAGAGATGTCAGATCGACCAAAAAGACAATGCTGAGAAAGCTAAAATATTGCTTTATAAAGCTGGAATCTCTGATTAGTAGTATATTTCCTTTTTAACAATTTTTTAGTACATAAAACTTTAAACGCGTTTTTCTTAAAACGACATTCCGAAAAACTAAGTCGCCTATTGATCTGAAATTTTACGAACTTATTTTAAATATTTATAGCTATAGTGGTTCGCAAAATAAAGTCAAAATTTTTATTTTATGTTACGTTTTAAATTAAAAAATATCCCCAATTTTGTTTAAGGTAATCCTGAATGAAAAAAGTGATGAACGCTGAGGACTTGCAACTTTTTTGACGTGCCATTTTGATGTAAAAACGATATAATATATTTTTTAAGTATTATATAAGAGTGCTCTCATAAATCCCAATAAAAATTATTTAAAAAATTATACGATGTATTTGCTGTGAAAAAAATTGTTAAAAATTGCCTATTTTTTGGGCCTTCAAAGTGAGATGATTTGTTAATATAAAAATTTCATAGTTTCGTGGTTAAAATCAAAATATATATAAATTAAGCCTATATACTTTCAATGATAACGATGCATACTAATATAATAATGTTGTTTTCCATTAATTTAAAATCGTTTCATTCTCATCGTGTTTTTTATATCATCAATGGATATGCTTGGGTCTGATTTCATTGATTTATTTTTACAATTAATATTTGTTTATAGACACAATGCGTAGGAAAACGATATTTTGTATTTGGACCAAAAGGTCGATGGCTCTACATGATCAATGAATTATGTGGATTCACAAGCGTATTAATATCGCACAAATCGCGGAAAATATATAAATGGATACAGGTCGTCCAACTTTATACAATTTTGTATTTAATATGTAAGAATGTGTTATTTATAATTCAAGAATGTTAGAAAATATACGCAAGCTTCAAGAAATAGATAATGAAATATCTTCACTCCTAATTAAATTCTCGGTTAATTAATTAAATTATTGTCTTGACGACATCTCACATGTCTTTTACATTAATCGCTCGTGCATTTGATTTAATCTTATGTTAAATTAAATTATTCGAGTTCAATTTGATGGAATTTCTCACGAAAATAATCGTAATTCAGAGAAATCAATATGATTCAATGCCAATGCCAAATAAGTCGGATATTCGGAAAGAAAACACCCCTGTCCCTAAGCAACGTTTGACCCCGAACGAGATAATGATGTAATAAAATGATACTTAGATACAATTACACTGAAGCCATGGGACATCTCGGACCTTTTCTAGCGCACTTTTTTTTACTTCTTTCAAATGTAAAAATAATGAACATGAGATATCGATTATTAAGTTTGTTTAATGTGAAAATCTACGGGGGTCTATTCGACAAGGTGCTATGAAAGGCTTTCAGGAACCTGCGGCGCTCAGCGTGCCGCCTTCATCTGCCAATTTACTATACATTTTCTTCACACAAACATCCAAGTCCTCCTAGTTTATACACACATGTACTAAATAATGTATTAGCTACATAAATTATGAGGTTTCATAAATCCAAAGTGTTAATTAAGACTCGAATCTAATTAAAGGTGCTCTTTGAAGTGTTCGTCTGAAGCGAATTAGAAAGTACATTTATTTACGATGCACGAGCTTTTAAGCTCCGTTTTCGGAGACAATTGGAGCTTTCTAGCTTAAAACAATACAATGAATGAAACATATTATTCGAATGGGAAAACATACAATAATAAAGCCAATCCTTGATTTATTTTATTTTAATATGACAAGGCATACAAAATAAAATTATTAAAGCCAAGTGGCAAAAATCAAATTTTATATTGAAGGAGATCTAAAAATTTTGGCGAGGGATCAGTTTGAAAATACTCAATAAAAAAGATAAAATGGAAGACAAATTTTAATAACATATTTTATATTAGAGTTGCTTTAACAGAATGTATATATGCGAATAATAATCACAGAAATAGTATTCCATGGCCACATGTGTTCATCAATAATTTTGACTATGCGACATTTTCAGATGAAAGCAAATTTCCTCTTTGACAAGCTTGCTAAAGTCTAATCTTAAATAGTCTTGAATCAGCTCTCAGGAAAATTACATTCATGTGGTTCAATATGTATGATTTAGGGGAAAAAATACCCATAAAATGTATTTAAAGCCGATGATTAACTCTAGTTACATCTTCAGTTTTAAGTTTTTATTTTACATCTTACTTTCGGCTATTCTATTTCTTCCGGTAATTTTTGGCTAAAATTTTGGATAAAAAATTATATTTTACAAAAACAATAAGTACTATTTTTAATCGAATAAGCTATAATATATTATTTTTATAGTGCATTGATGTTTCAAAAAATGTTAATGCTTAAACAAGAAATTTATACAACATGTAAATAAAATGTATTAGAGTCTCGCGCAGTAGAAGTGAAACTTCATAATTCCAAGGAAAAGTTGATTTTAAGCATTGCTTTTTTCATTTGTCATCGTAAATTGTTAGTTGAAAGATGAAGATATAATAAACATGTTGTGTTATATATAATAAAATAGGCAAGCTACTGGTCTAATTTTTGCTTTATGCTACTTAAAGACACATCTATTGTTTTAGCATCTAATTTCGTATGAACTCCAACGGTTTTATTTTCATTTTATCACTTTAAAATATCACGTAAATAAAATCAGATTAAATGATCACATTAAGATAAAATTTCTTTGTCAATAACCATTCTCATAAATAGATTTTAGATGAAAACATTTCAATTAACTGTTTACTTTTTTATTTCTCTTTAAAAATAAAGAAAAAAATAAATAAAAAGATGGCAATCCTAATTATCTACAAATTCTAAATATACGCTGTAATTCAGAAGAAGAAACAATTTTACGTTCTTTCTTTTACAATTAGGCAACGTACTCGTATCATTGAAGCGAGCATTCAGCACATGTATATCAAGAACACGTGGAACAATAGCAATTACAACTTTTAAATGGGAACAATTGAAATGAGAAACCGCAATTTAGAAATTTTGTATTCCATTTACGCCGGGGAGCTGCGAAGTTGCAATTAATTATTTTTTTCGCAAACGAGACGAAAATATGGAAATGTATGACATCTCTCAAAGGACTACGCGGAGCTTCGAAAGGAATAAATGGACCGAAAATTAAATGTACGCAATATTATTGATTTAAAGTATAGCATGAAATATTTCTATTATTTTAAATTTGGCATATTAAATCGTCATATCTATATAAATTATTGAACTAATAAGAGTGATACACACGAAAAAAAAAATCAATTGAATGTGCATAAGATAAAAATCATTCAGGATTTGCCTTAAAGCCAAATAAATCTCTAAAATGTAGACTGAAAAAATTGAAAAAGTAATTCAAATCCTAGTAGAAAATTATTCCAATGGAGAGAAAAGCTCTAAAGTTTTTCGAGAAATGAATATAAGTTTACATTTTTATAAGCAGCTTGAAGAAGAAAAAATAAAATATGCAAAGCAACCAACTTGAGATGGATATTTTCATCCAGTTTCAACTTCCAATCGACAAATCCTTGCGGGGAATCCGTTTATTCTTCATTATAAATGCTACAATTTCCATATTTTCATTTGCTTTATTTCTACATATTTTAGAACAAATCCACAACAACTCAAACTATGAAATATATATATGGAAAAAATTAAGTCAACACATGAGCTTTCAATTTATGATTCTTCTTTCAATAATCCATCAAAGAAGAATACGAGCAACTCCCGCATAACACAGTTCAAAGATTTTGTTATATCCTCCTATAACCCGGAATTCCTACAACAAGTTTTCATTTTAACGCTGACTATAAATAGACTTGTTAAGTCTATAAGATAATATAATTTTAACAATATAAATGTTGAGGATTTTAAAGAACTAGTGATAGAGAAGCAAATTAAGAGGGAAACCTAAAATTCAAAAGCCGATAATACAGATACAAATCATAATGTAGTTAATCATTTCACTATGAAAAACATATACAAAGATGGTTCAGAATTCCTTAAAACCAAAATTCAATCAGCTGCAAAATGAAGATCTATGATTTCAATAAGACAAAACAACAACTCATACATTTAGTGAGCTGAGACAGTTGTTTCCAAGGTGATTAGTTTCTTTACGTGGTGATATCCCCTTTTCAGTACGAACACCAAATCTAATTCCCAGTATTTTCTATTATTTCCCAATATTATCTGATTGATAGAGCTTTTTGACAATATTTTGTTGCAATTTTAATTCAAATAAATGAGTATTTGGACACTTAAGTCATATTCTCTTTAGTCGGAAAGTAGAATTGGCGATCATAAAACGGACTGGTGGTGTTAGCATTATTATAGGCGGAATGCAGTAGAACATCAACTGCGAATTTTAAACAGCAGATTGATTTGAATACTTAATGGTCACAAGATTATGTATGAAATTATGTGTAAATGTAAGACAAATAAGCAAAATTTAGTACAATTGGTAAATATAGATAATAAGATAATTATGCAAAAATCTAATTACGTAAAAAACCCAAGCAAATATTTGATGAACAACACATAAAGGAGAGCACATAAAATACTTGCAATACTATGAATTTTATTGAATTTATTTTACCTCTTTTCCCACAAATTTCCTGCGTAGTCAAACCTCACCTCACATACTTATGTTAAATCAACCTTTGGAAAACCAACCATTTTCTCCAATTTATGATTTGTGGAGTTCATAACTAAGCCTTCGGCGCGCTACATTAAACATTCCGGTATATATTTTCTTTACTATTTGTTTAAAAAGCGATCCTCTAAGAACCAACCATATATGCTTTTTGTATCAAATTTTGCGAATAAAAGACCTTCAGTTAAGCATGGGATAATTACAATATAAAGCATATTGGTCTCGGAACCCATTGCATAATACAGAAAGCATTTTTCAAAAGACTCAATTTGAAAAGAAAAATGGGTTTCCAAATAAGATTTTTTTTGACAAAAAGACTACACGTAGTTATATTTTAAGCTGAAATAATTTTTATTATATTTTTTCATAATAATTTTAAGCACCTTTTTATAAAAAGAATATAATAATCTTATGATATATTGAATAGGCAATATATGAACAAAATACAGAAAGCCGACTCTTAAATAGCTTATACTTTATCCACGTGGACTTTTATACGTTTCATTTACTTTTGTTTTTATAAATCTTGTTTTTGCAAAAAAAAAAATCATTTCATCGAGTTTAAATAGTTATATAATGTAAACTAAATGTTTGATGAAACTCTTTGTCCAGAAATCCTGCTTTAAGTACACAAAAGACACATTCGGGAACTGTTAATCTCGTTTGAGCTATGTCTTTGATGCGAGTTATATGAAAACTTGGTGATGCAAAGTTAAGATGAAAGGGTTTCGTTTGGAATAGTTGTAATTAAAATATTTAATATAGGGTTAATTAAAATGAATCGAATAAAACATTAAAGATCTTACAAGAATTTCACTACATACATTTTTTGAAATATAAATTGATGTAGATGATGCTTAAAATGCACGTTTTACATGTTATAGTTGTTCTACTTTTTTTGCGGTTGATTCTATTTAAAACACAATAAATGTGTATTGCATTAAAACTTTTACGCAATGAGTTCCACAAAAAAATGATAACATAACCAAGTAACACTAATAACGATCCTATTTTATTGATAAACGCAGAACTGTGCGCTTAAATTATTAAAATCAAAGATGACCTTTGAATAAACTAAAACATTGCGAGAAAGTATTGATATCCAAATGTAATTGACTACATAATAAAATACATATGCTTAAGAGCTAAATGAATTATTGCCCGACAACGATTATGTATTCTTTATATTACAGTCATTTTTATTTATTTGCTTGTCGTCTAGACTGAGTTGATAAAGTTTTAGATAAAGTACAAAGAAAAGTCGTATTGACAAGTTATTCTCCAAGGGATGTTCATATTTGATAACAGTAAGTAAGTATTGTCATTCTTTGTGAATATTTACAACAGACATTCATTATTGTCTCATCTAAACAAATTATTTGGGCTCGTTATAACCGATATGTGGCTGCTGATTAATGAAATTAAAAGCGCATCAAGAATAATTATATCCATTATTTTATTAAAAATTTAGTCTATTGTAAAAAATATATCTTTTTGCAATAATTTCAATGAAATTAATTATTTCGTAAATGTTATTTGTATTATAATAAAATAAATATTTTTGGTCCACGTTGCTATTCAATCACCTCAAGTCTTTTAAAAAATAAAACTTAAGTTTTCCAAGTATGAAAATAATTTTCGTTATAAATATCTGAATTAATCGAATTATACCCGTCTGATTGGTTGGGGCGTCTGAACGGGTAGATCTGCACACCTCTGCAATCTATATTTGTGGATATATTTATGCTTGTGATTTGGGTTTCATCCACTTAATGGATAGATGAAGAACCTTCACCCGCAGTCAGGTGTGAAGGTTGTCAGTAATGAACGAGATGTGAGATCACACCTCATTAGCCTAATCCCGATAAAGCAATGGAATCTTTTCTGTACCATGAGCAACGCTTAGAGCAATATGAACCGATTAAGTTGAGCATTTTATAGCTTCAGTAATTAACTATTTATATATCAAATATTAGAATCAGATGACGCAATTTCAGCTGAAAACAAATATACATATACATATGTTGTTTATTCTCGTTTTGATAAGTCCTGCATTCAGACGAGTTTATCTTGGAAACGTAATCTTCCATGTCATGTGATAAAAAACGTTCGCGATTTTTACCCCGAACTGACAGATTGCTGATTGATGTCGCAAAGTCTAAAAAATATATTAAAAACATTGTCGAGTATTTTGAACGAATATCGGATCGAAAAATCTATCCAATTAAAACCCTATTATACTTCTTCAAGGAAAAGCCTATAGTCTATTGTGTTAAATATTCGACCCTTTGGTATTTAAACAAGACGAAGGAGAATGGAAAGATGAGGATCAATAAAAGCTAAAGTAAATAATCTCGATATAAAAGGTTTTATCACCAAACAAGGGATATCGACAGCATTTCTTATATTTTATTTATTTACACCATTTAAACAAAACTTTTATATTAAAATATTAATTGTTAGAAATACTCCATTTTTGCTTAATATTTGTAATAGACATTGATTTAAAAATATTATATATAATTATATATTTTTTATTAAAGATATTGGCAAAATAATAGAATTATTATGGAAAATTTTATGCAAATAGCTTTAAAAAACCAGGATCTGGAATTAAATTTCCACAAATAAATGCATATAATATTTTATCAGGACGTTAACAATGTTACTTAATTGTTCTTTATGTATTTGGTACTTTATAAATATTACGTTTTCGTGTTGATAACCTAACAATATAAAAAAATCCTCGTAATTATTCCCAAAAAAGTGGAACTCGCTAGATTTATATTTTGATAGGGGAGAATTAATTTTGACAAATTTGTATACGTGTATGGGTCACATTATACCTACCCCTAATAAAAAAAATCGATTCACTGAACTAGCTATGAAACCTTCTATCAAATATGATTAATATAATATATAATATTTTCAAGATGAATTGTTAAATTCAATCAGCGTCAATCTCTTTTTGTAACCAACATGTATTCTTAAACGTAAAAAATACGCGAAAATCATCATAAAACCATCAAATAAGTATCAATATTTGCATGTAAAGAATTTGGATTCTGTAAGAAATTAAGAAATTTCTTGTTTAAGAACAAAGACGATGGCTTTTAAGATTAATTATAACGAAAAAAGAGGAATTAATTTTCTACAATATTCCTTTCTCAATTTCAACCTTAGGATACGTATAGTATTTAGTTTAACCCTCATTTACTGTTAAAAAAAGGGTTTTTGTGTATATTATGGAAATAAATGACATTATTTATTTTGAACAACGAAAATCAGGCTAAACCATTACAATAGAATATATTACGAAGAAATGGGCAAAACAAAGAAAAGATAATAAAAAAAAGATTTCTTTCGTAAACAATCGAAAGCATGATAACGCAGTCCTATTTAATAAAAGTAATTGAGAAAAAAAATCGTGAAGCTTGACCTGAATGTTTTATCTCGTCCACCATCTTCATCAGACATCTCATTACCATGTATTCAATACTCTGGAGAATTTCACAAAAATATCTTCTGATGTTGATCAGATACGTAAACATTCCCTTTCATAAGAATGGTATCAAAATTGCCTAATCAAAGTATACAAATAAATATTTATTAATAATTTTATTATAACAGAAGATTAAATTAATCGCCAGGTCAAATGTTACCAACATAAATCTAATATTGCTGTGGATAACAGTACGCTCATTATTTGTTTGTATAACGACAATGCATTACTATTTTTAGATAACAGGAAAAATATAATTTTCCTGTTAAAAAAAAACGGACGAATAATGGAATTCAAACGTAAAAATATGACTGCTTTATATTGAGTGGTAATTTCTAAACGGATATTATTCGAAAGCACATTTTTTGTGTTGCAACTAGGGAATTTTATCCAGAGATTCCGGATTCCGGGATCCCGGACAGTTTTAGGTAGTTGTGAATCCTGGGATTAGTAAACGTAATCCCTAAAAATTCGGAATTGAATTTTTTATCTAACAGAAATCGTACCTAGCACAACGAAGGCTACTAAATCGAGACATTCCCGCCGAAATCTGGACGCTTGGAAACAGTGGCGTAACTACTAATTACCGAGCTTAGGCGACGCCTAGGGGCAGTAACTATCTAATTTATGTATACATATATGTTTTTCAAATCGTTATATTAACCTTTCCCCACCGGTGATGTATTTACTACACTTCGACTCTAATAATGGGAATATTGATATGAAATAAAATCGATACGGGGTTCAGAATTTTTGTATTCTTCCAGAATATAATTATGAATCACATTAAAGTATTATAGTATATAAGTATTAATCTGCAGCGATGAAAATAAATAATTTGCTGGGAAATCGGGAATTTTGTCTCGAATTTTGTCGGGAATTCGTGTCTCAGCAGAAAGGAATTATATGTTTATCTTTTCTTAAATAAATAAAATTCTTTCGCCTTGAAACTATTTTTTATATTAAACAAATAGACTTATTAGTAATTTTTGATCAATTTTGTCAATGTTATTTCTTAAACTATTGAAAATCTCGATCCAGGGATCCCGGGATGGTCTAATGCAATTCCGAAATCCCGGGATCAAAATTTTGGATTCCATAGTTACAAATGATCATTTTAATAATCCTTAAAGCATTATTAATATATAAATTCAATAATCCGAAATAAAAATGACCTTTCCAAAGACAATCGATCGACCAACCAAATTTTCTACGAACGAATGATAATTATTTGAAGCAGCAAGTGACACATAATGTTCATAGAAATGAATATTATCTGTTAATATCTAGCCTTTTTTGATAAAGTACTGCCTTTTATTTCATCACTAGATCTGAATATCATGGATTTTCATCCAGAATATTTTGGAATTCAATAAAATATATCTTAATCAATGTCGTTATTAAGACTGTGACGTGATATTTCAAGCCATCAGATTTAAAATTACAAAAAATTGAAAGAGTCATGTAATTGGTCATGCAATGTTGGATTAAAATTAGTAACACTTGATATGGCGATCCTTTTGTTTCACTTTATATGTAATGTAATACAATTCAGTCATGTACCAGTGCGCATATGCTTTATCTCAAAATGTCAAATTTCAATTTATTCTATCAAATTTCGACACAAACATGCCATCGACTACAAAGTGCGTGCATATTTAAAATTCTTGAAATCCATCGGGGTGGATTAATAATAAATGTCGACGTGAATCATGCGTATGTATTTTGCATACGATAAAGATTTCATATCAAAAATATTCATCCTCATATAGATGAATTTTTAAAACATACTCTGACATATGATACGGAATAATGTTTTCATATGTGTATTTGCTTTGCTCGCAATACCACCTTGGCGCTTTCGTACGTAGTACATCCGAAAATGTATTAAAAAAAAGCTCTCCTTGACGCAGGCTTTCAAAACGTACCGGAAATAATTACAAAAGGAAAGCGAGAGCGTCCATAAACGACGCCAGAAGAAAATTCAAATAACGACTTGACAGTTTGTTTCTTATTTTAATTGATTAAGTTTTGATGACAAATTGTCGATGTAATAATGTCATTGTTTTGCATGAAGCCGAGCGAATTTGTTACGGTCGGCTTAAATAATTTTAGGATTATTCGGTATTGATTTGCTGTGTAGTGCTAATGTAATTAATTTAGCGATAACAGTCGTTCGCCGTAATCTAAATCTTATTCCAAAATATACATGAAATTCGCAAAATTATGCATAATTTTGTATCGAAACTTGTGAAAACAATGCGATGAATTTATATTGCGCCGAAATTTTATTAAAATATATTGCGATTCAATCGATTAAATATATATAATAATCGGTTAATATGATCTGTTACTATCCGGATTCTTGCTCTATTAGCTCAGTTATGAAACTCGTTTTCGCCTAATTCAAATTTGAGATTAACATGTTCTTCATTATATTTTTTTCTATTTAATTATTTTCATATACTTTTCTGTATTTTTTAAAGAATTTTCATTAAAAATCTACACTGATTAAATGTGTTTATTAAGCATACATAGCTTATTGATATCTAATAACTTTTGTAATTAAATAAATAATTTATACAATAATAAATGAGAATCTAAAGCGTAAGAATATTTACATTGCTATTTAACATGTTATTAAAATTTTATTAAATTTATTTTGTTTAAAGACTAACAATGAAAGAGAAATTTATTATTAAAACGAATCTCACAGTGTTATTAAATCTCTAAAAGCTGCGTTTGATCTATTCTGAGCTTTTATAAAAGCTCTCGGACGGAAATTTGTTTTCAATTCTTTTTTGTTGTTATGATTAATAAGCACTTTCATCTGATATTCCAACACTTTATATTCCCAACAGCCTTCAATTGCTTAGTCTAATATTGAATGTAAACAAATCAAGCTTTTATTAAAGCACCTACGTACTGAATAAATTTCACGTATCTTATGAAAATCGTGTCTCACATATATTAGTGTATCGAATATGGCGATTTTGATGTTATACAATTTCACTTTTGACGAAATTTTATGAGAATGATAATGTCGTTTACATCTGAAATTGCAAACAAGTGTATAAGGCGTGCGAGTTATTATTACATTATCATTTAATGTACTGAATACGAGCGTCAAAATAATACTTTTTAAAGATGGTTTTATTGAAGGGGTGCTTTTTGATGTTCTATCAGCATTTACATAAAATAATTTATTGAATAAATTACGTGGAAAATACTTAAAAATTCAATGCATTAACGAATAATGGAAACAAATTTGAGCAATTGATCCCAAACACTAAATTGGCATTTACACTCCGCAAATTCACTTTGGTCCATACGCTATAATAAAAATATCAATTGTCCTTATGATCACATTTATCCAGACAAATAGTCCTTGACATTTTCTTATCCTATCACACTTGGGAAAGACATAATAATATTTACACTATCTCGATGAAATCCGAATATCCTTCGATTGCGGTCCACTTTTAGCACTTTTGCTGTAACACCAGATATAATTTGAGTTTTGACATAGACTTGTGTGGGTTATCTGATAAGTTGTTGTAATCGTTGGGTATTGGACAAGAGTGCGTGTACGACAACCACCTGTGGCACGCAACGCGAGCTTACTGAGGAAATTCATGTCCTAGGACCGAGTTGTCAGCAGGAACCCCCATACCGGAAATGTGACACGTGTAGCACGCTGATAAAATGCCTCAATTTTGCCTTACAAAAATGAGTTTCGGAAGTAGGCCGGAAATTCGTTGGCTAATAAAACTTATCTCAAAAATGAGACTTTTAATTGAGATTGAATTCCATCGATGAAATTTAATCTCCTTCCAATTATAAGGAGAAATATCGCACCAAAGCGATTGAGTATTTATCCAATAAATTAAAACATAATTTCTAAAAGGTTACCTAAAATTGTGCTATTTTTTATCAAATGGCGAAATATTAATATTTATATTACGACTTTAAATTATTTATAAGAATGCCTTCTATGTTTATGATTGCACTGTAATATATTGATAATGAAACGATATTTTATTGATTCCCTTTAAATCATCTTATAGCTTAGTGTTCAGGAAAATCATCCAGATAGTGAGAAGTTATTGGTTCGATTTGAACAAGGAATGAAATAGAAAACCTTCCGACAAAGAACATTAATAATAAATTCAAATTCTAACATGAAAATATTATTGACATCATAGAAAAATTTAATTATAAATTCTCTTAAACATATTATTAATCGACAGACTGTGTTTGCTTATAAACATATGTTATTGTATATTTTCTAATTAATTACACGCGATAAAAATTGTTAAAGAACTATGAAAAATAATATATACAGAGTGTTTTGCACATGGATCGAATTTTTTTTAAGGATAAAGAGAATAATTTGCTTCGTTTTACATATAGTTTCTATATTGTTAGTGTCAAGGTGGTCGAAATATAATTTTTTTTTTCAACATTTTAGAAAAACTCTCAAAATTTTACTTTTAAAACATCATAACACTTTTGTCTGTGGTCGTAATAATCCAAAATAACTGTTTTTATATTCTGCAAAATAATTCTTTATTGTTTTTTGCATTAAAATTCACGTCTTTTGGTTGAGCTTTTAAATTTTAGTTTCATTAATGATTTCAAATTATGTACAGCTTTTCGTCTTCACGACACGTGCTTAATACAATTTCGCTTTAGCATAATTTTCATTTTGTCGATTTTTTAAAGTTAATTTGGCAATGTACAGCCGCATTGTATTGCAATAGCTTTGTGTGTATAGTTATCGTATTGGATCCATTTTTCATCATCTTCTTATTCTCTATGTGCACTCTCTTCCAAGAACTTTGACAGCCAGAAGTCCCATCTTAACTTTGTCGACTGCTATCTAGAACAATAATCTATGCAGAGGCAGAGGTTCTTCAGCCATGATATCTTCCACTAGTCCTGACTCCGATGACCTATGATCTTTTCCTGTACCATCAGGCGCAGAAGGTCTACGCAATCCGTAAAGAAGGTTTCTGCGCTCGCTTTACACGGTTTCGTTTAACACGATGATCACGATGATGAGTGTACTTTTAATATTTGAAAAAAAAGCAGTGACTGACTATGAGAATACAAGCTCTTTTTCAGGTCATGGTTCGATATGTAAAGACCATCAACAAGTCTTATTTCTATTGAAAAAACTAATATTTTAATTAATATATAAATACAATATTTTTAATGTTGTAAAAATAAGACAATTTGCATTGGTTTTTTTAAATTTTTCCCACTACAACTAAATAATGTATGCTATTTTCATCCATGGAACAAAGATCTTCTATATTTTACATCGACCCTATCATATAAGTAATAGACATTTATCCATTAAAATATGCACAACGTGGTTTTGCCTTTACCAATATATGCACAAGACTTGATATCCAGATGAGCTTAACATTATTAATATTATAATGGAAGTCAATATTGAAATATTACACTCGCTAGTGAAGTATTCAGTATCAATTTAATTATATATTAGCTTCCAAGAAAGTTCAAAAAAATATTCGACACTATCATATGACTATTTAACAATATTCTTAAGATACATGCAATAAAAAATAGAGCTAATAATAGGGTGATTGAGTGGTTATATTATATTAATATTTGACAAAAGATAACTCTGTCATATCAACTATAAACGTTCAAAGTTCGATAGAAAATGGAAACAATAAAAGCTTCTCAATCTATTGAAATATCCACCAAAACTTATTTAAATCTATCAGTCTTTAAAAACCAAATTAGTAGATGTCTACATAAACTTAATAATTAAAAACACTAACCATTTCTACATATGTGATCATGTCGTTTACCACATAGAAGGATGAAATTATTTATTTATTTAATCAGAATAAATAAAACCAAGTCTCGATAATATAAACTCAACATCGACCAAAGAACTAGACTAAAAATAATAAGATGAAGCATTATTTCAGAATAAAGGCTATATTTTTCTGTTGCTTTTTAGGGATAAATCAATATTATTTTGGCTTATACAAACATTTAACGTCGTGATTCTGTATAATATATTTTTGGGTAGCATAATATGGACCTTTTGAAAAATGCTCATGTTTGTTGCTTTCATTTAATTCAACCTGATATTCTATCTTATATATTTCAATTAAATTTTCTAGAACGAAATGTACATATTTGATAATTCATATTAATTCGTATATTCGACCTAGAACGGCAAAATCACGTAACCCTTTTGAAAATCCTGACAAAACTCGCACCGTCAAAATTGTAACTTTTAATCTTTTATTTGTGCATTGGCTCGAAAATACCCTTGTCAATGATAATAGGCTAGAAACTCACTTCCCGAGTGAAAGTTTTTCGGATCATTTCATACAATATAAGCAAAATTCTAACGAAATTGTATGAAAAATTATTGACCTATGTAAATTTATTTGAATAACAATCGTAAATATGGTTGTATCATTGAAATATATTCATGAATCCTTATCACTGTGTCAATTTGCAAATCGGCTTAAATGTTACGATTGAGTTGACAAATACGGTGTTAATATTATTATATCAATTAATCAATCGAAATTACTAAAAGATGAATAAGAATAAAAGTGCAAATTTAATTTACAGTATAGTTTCATATTAACATTTTTTAATGATCGAGTAAATTTATCCGAATCCGAATAATTTAGCATTAAAAATAAAATAAGCGATATTTTTCTAGATCTCGAAAGTGTGTATTAATAAAAAAATATCTGGATTGATGTTTGATAATTCTATAAATATTTTAAAGTGCGTTTGTATTGATATTTTAGTAGTATAGCAGGTTTGTGAGCTTTATGGCCTTTCATGTGTTTAAGCCCAAAGCTCAAAGATTATATTCAGACGTTTCCTAATTTTATGCCTCAGTATATGGGTCAAGGATCAATTAGGTTTAATAGTCACGCATAAGAACAATAACTTAGTGTTAATGTTGCAACCAGAAGAATTATTATATTTTATATGAGCCGAGCATACATATTAAGCAAACTTACAGAAAGGAACGTTTTTAATCACATTGACGTTCGCAGAATTTGCTAACGTCGCATTTAATTTCATAATCTGTCGAGCTTATCCAGGATATTCCGAAAGGATTTTATTTAAATAATGCGAAAAAACTCCCCGCAGTGTAAAATTAATTAGATTTATCGATTTAATTCGAGTGTTTTAATTAATTCTCAGGATGAAGTGCTTAAAGAGTTGCGATGGAAAACTCGTCAATGTGATATTCGAAAATTTTCTCTGTGCATTTTTTATCTTCTGCGGTTATTTGTTATACTTTGTATTTATTTTGCAAAATATTTTAAATTGTACGAAGCAATTATGCGGAAGATTTTCACCACTCAACCAGCTACGACCATAATTGTTTTTAAGGGTCGATTTTTTTCTTAAGCAACAATTATTCAACACTTCAAGAACATATTCATTTAAAATAACTAATTATTTCATTGGAAATTTACTCAAAAAAATATACCAAATATTAAACTATATGGCGAAATTTTATACCGAAAAGAATATATTCTATAATTACTCTGGCTATCTGATGAAAAAAATACATTTATGTAATTATAATACGATTCCGACTGCAAAGTGTAAGCTTTAATGATGTATTCACAAGTCGTTGCTATTAAAAATAATCTAAATTTACTCAATTTATATTCAAAGCGAACTCAAGTCTTCTGCTAATCCATTAGCATACGACCAGATTTATGGTTATACGAACATTCCACCACTTCAATAAAATTGAAGAGCTTTACACTTCAAAAATGTTGTCACAAAGCAACCTCGTATTTTATATTCATTTATTCAAATATTTTTATATTTCTTGGATGATTTCCAAAACATACTCCAACTGAATGTATCAATAAAATTGTAAAAATAAGGCTTTCGATATTATTTTAATAAGAAATTACGTTTTTAATTAATAATCACCAAGAATATCCTTATAAACGAATCAAATTTAATATATCAATCGTGCTTTCAAAAATTTAAATCGATTGATCTAACTCTGTAGGATTATTACATATCAGGATGACCCTCAAATTTGAATGTTGACCTGCAGAAATTTTTGGCAGGAACAGATTATCATTAAACTATTAAGAACTTTCATGATTTAAAAAAAATATATTAATGTGGTGAACTCTCTCAAAATAAATGGAAGACCGAATATGATTTTCTATTATTTTAAAAAATAAATCTTAACTCTGCATACCAAAGAGTGAAAAAATATTCCAAAAATCAAACACTAATTCAAATTCTTGAACAAAGATAAATAGGCTATCCAATAATTTAAGTTTTTACCATTAATTTTTCAAGATCAATTACCAGCAGTGAATCTAAGAAATTGGCATCAATAATGGCTGAGTTATATTTTTATAATATCATCCATCGAAATATTGTGCTAAACAATAATCATTGATAAAATATGAACCAATAAACGAAGAAAAACTCGTAAATGAACCAAGATCTTTTTCTCTATGTTTTTTTTTTTGTTTATTAGAAGAAAAAAATTAAGAAAGACAGAGAAATTACTAAGAAAAAGGATATTTAATGTCTTATTAAATTATTTTTGTATTGATCGAAAATAATACATTGGTATTGTGCGTGTATAAAATAACGCATTTTTTTCTTAAATCTCCTTCATATATTTTTTAACTAATTAAATTATTATTCTTTTAATACAAATCGTTTTTGAACTTTTTTGAAATGTGTATATTTTTTAGCGTTATATGATTTCATTGTATATTTTTCGCAAAGGCTGCAAACGTAAATTCTCCATTTTTTATAATTGAATTAAATCTCCTATCTCACGATGCTTTTCTTACTCTTGCTAAATAAGATTCTGCGCCTTTTTATATACGCCTAAGAAATTTGCCGTCACATTTTTGAATGAAACATTTTAGTTACGCCGAGTATTCAGTTACAGCATACGTTAATTCGTACGATTAGAAACTAATTGCTTTGTGAAATTTCGAAGAGATAATGCAATAAGGTCGATAGGAATTGCATCCGAATGTCCCACTTATTAAATCTTGAATTATACACAATTAAAATCAAGTTTACGTTTATCGTCGCGTTTCCTGATAATTCGTTATAGTTGTGTAAAAAGTGCAAGTTATGCGGGTTTACACTAATTATATAGTCGTTACCTTGCAATCATACAAGTCAATCACCTTGCAACTGGGCCAATGTTATATGTTATCTGAGGTCACTTGTGCTATCGAGCAAAAAGGATATTGTGTACATTTTGCAACATGGACGAGGAAGGATTAAAAATGAACGATTTTTTTGTATTGCAGAAGATTGTACTACCAAGAACATGCCAATAAACGTATAATCTCTAGATCAAGCCCACATAAGAAAGGTATCGGGTACAAAAGAACATTAGGAGATCAAAAAATAGATCAAAATTTTAGCTGCTGTAACAAAAAGGATGTTGAGTAAATTGGATATCTAAAAAATCTTTTTTTTTATAATATAAGGTTTTTAAATGAAACAGTGATGGGATTTTTTTATAGATGAGAGATGTGATGTTCGAATTGAATATTTATTCCTATGCATTTGAGAGGCGATAATGGATGCTTATATTACATTACATTGAACTCTAATATTTAAAAGCAGTACAAATTGGCAAATAGATGCTTCAGCTCTCTGTTATTTCATTAAAGAAGTGTAAATTATTACATAACATCTTAATACTACTATAACATTTTCTTTTCAGAAATTAATCTGTGTTCAAAGATTGCGGCTTCGGAGTTACTCTAAACTTGACAATTATGGGAATAGGATTATTAAATTAATTTTTTTTGAAACTATATAGCAATAACCATTCGTAAAAAGGTTTTTTAGAGAGAGTGTGAAGTTATTTAAATTGGTAAGAAATTATAAAAAATCTAATATTTTCATCAACTACTTAAAATATATGATCGATGATAATCAAGCGAATTAACAAGTCTCGATCTATTGTTGCAGAGAAATGAAAGACCGCTTAATCGCTTGATGAATATCAAACTCTGATAGAATAATTGAAAAGACTTTGCCACGCTCGAGATCGAGCTTAGGTCAACAGTTATAATGAACTCTGTTTAAATAGAAAGCTGCATGTGTTTCCATTAGGAATTAAAAAAGGATTGCAAAGATGAATGAGATATGAATGGGGTGAGTGCTCTAATAAATCGAAGATGCAACTGGGCGACTGTTTTATAAAATAGCACCCAAATAATTACAACATAGCATAATGTTTTTTTTAATTGTAGAAATGTAAGATACTAAGCCGTTTGAAATTCGTATAATTATCTCAAGATGCTGGTTTGTTCATGCAAAAAAGTTATTGAGTGCAAAGGGTAACTGTTTAAGATTGACACTCAAGATTGATTATTAACAATATAACCTTCCAACAAATTAATTTCCGCCTTTTCAGTCTTGCTATTGTTGTTTTCACACAATTTTTCTAAAGCTAATACGTTTAAATTTGCGTGAGGTCAGTGAATATTATTTCGATTAACTTCCGATGATGAGGGTGTGACATTCAATTTGTACGACCGCATAACATTGATACACAAACAACGGGTTCATGACCAACTTGGCAATAATAAAGGACGATACAGAACGCCAATTAAATATTCTATCCACAAAATATGGGCGTAAGAAGATAAGAAAACTTATTCTACGAATCACTAATTTAAAGCGCTTCGAGTTCATGAGTTTCCACAAAATGACATTGAATCAAACGCCAACAAATTTAAAAAGGATTGGACAAATTAATACTTACGTTTATCTTCCTGAAGGCCCACAACCATCGTCCTCTGGCATCAACCGGACACCTGTCAGCCTCTTCGTCTTCAAACGACACGCTTTTTGCCTTTTCTTCCGATCCAGATCCTATGAGACTTCCTATTTCAGCTTCACCTGAATTAATTCAAGACAAAAACACAATGAGCACATCATATTTTATGTCTCAAGTGACAAGCCCTGGACATAATATTTTGTACATTTGTCGGCTCATTATCCAAAAAAAAACATACGAAAAACTCAAATAATGACATTTTTTCTATAATGAAGATGAATGATAGATAATTACAATCATCTGAACTGCTACACATTTTTTTGCTGTTAAACACTATTCATTGCTACTTTCGCTATAATCAAAACCGAACTAAATCAAAATTATACACGAGCAACATGTTACAATACGTACGTTTCTATTTATATTTGGATCGGTTTGATAAAGACTAAACCCTAACCGCAGGCAGCAGTCTTAACAACAATAAATATTAAGTTATACGATCAACTACATAGGAAAATATTTCATATAACTACTTCAAAAACTCGTTGAAATGACATTTGTCCGAAATCATATCTTGGATATTATAACAAAATAATTAAGATAATGCTAATGATATGATATAATAATAATATATTTTTAAATTGATGATTTGTCGACTATTTATAACGTGCTTCGCTGACCACTCGGATTGATCCAAAGTGCCACTTGTGGCTCGCACACCACGAGATTGTCATCCTTGATATGACGATACTTTATCAATGACATATGACAGCTATTAGTTGGAATTTATAATTTTTTACCATTTATAGGTTCATTTAAAAATCCTTAAAAAATATTTTAAAATCTATCGAATATTTTATTTCATTTTAATATTTCAAATTAATTTAATATTTTGCAAGTATTTAAAGAAAATAATAATGTTAGGTAAGTGATTTGAATCTTAAGTAATAATAAAATTCGAGATGAAGTAAAATAAATTAATTCCGAATTCAGTTTTGTAATTTCTAGTGGAAATATAACAAAATTATTAATTTTTAGATAAAATTTTGTGATTATTATAAATATAAAAAATCTAAAAAGATGCAGTAATTTTAAAGTAATTACCTAACAAAAATCTCATAAGAGTTTCAATGTCTAAAATGCTTTACAACATTTTGCAAAACCACTTACAAAAATCGTTTGCCTGAAAAACAACTTGCATTTTCTAAAATATCTTAACGTTTTGTATACTTTGTTTTAAAATTTCGTAATGGTAGAATTTGTGAAAAAAAACTGTGGCTTGTTCCAATAATAAAAATAGAAATGTGTTTAGTTGAAATCATTCCACTTTCTTTTTATTTCTTTACTTTGAGACTGCTACTAGAGAGATTATAAATAACAATTTTTAGGGAAAAGTCGATTGTTGACAAGAAATTTGAGTAGTGAGTAATAAAAGAGACCCTCTAAAAATTCTATTTCAGGTAAGCTGACATTTGTATGCCATCTTGACTCGAAAACGGATTATTTTGTGCAAGTTTTAATCAGTTAGAATTAGTTTCCAATTATAGTTTTAATAATACCTAAATTTAATATTATCGACATCTGTATTTAACATGCTAAATAAATACATTTAAGTAAAAATAAAGATAAACATGTTTTTTTGTATGCATATTGATTAAACGCGCAGATTTGTGCGCACGGTAATAATAGAGTTTATAAAAATTATGTTCGCTGTACTGCGATAAATATATTTTATGGTACATATTTAAATTATCTAAGATATTATCTCAGATGATTCAATGCAAGGGGAGTGTATTACGTGTTATAAACTTCAGTCATTAGGAAATCATCATCTATTTTACCATAGAAGTAAATATACATAAGTTAACTTTAAACGTGTTCAGAATGCTGCTAATTTAAAGATAAAAGTCCTTGTTGAAGGATACATTTTTATTCGTTACATTGTGGATGACGATATACTATTTTGGTGATTTTTTATGTGGATTACGTTGTATTTAAACACAAAAAATGATTAATACCTCTAAAATCTTGCGGTGCTCTTATGTCTGGAGGTGGACTGCCAGTTGGCTCAGGAAGCATCTCTTGCAATCCCGGCACAAGTGGTTCCACATCAATATTTTCATTGTAGGTGACCTCCATCGACGTCTTCCTCGATCCGAGAGGAGACATCGGTTTTGGTCTATAAGGCTCCACCAGCGAATTCTCCAAGCCTCTACCTCTACTTCGCATGTCTTCGTCGTCGATAGAACCCGAAATCGGCTCAAGCCTATCGACATGTATAACTGATACTGGAGAATCGTGACTCGTTTTACCATAATCTGAACTAACACCGTTCAATGCGTCTAAGTCATCAGGTCCGTAACTATCTATAGAGTTCTGATTTTGTAAATATCCTCGATCAGGTAACGAGTCTTGTTTTCTAAGGTAGTCCCTACCGGACGGGTCCTCATCTTGTACATTATAATCTAAAGAGTCTTGCTTAACTAAATCTCTATCCATAGAGTTATTATAACCGTAATCATCGTTCGCTTCACTCACTGAAATATCCGTTGGATGCACATAGTTATTCATAGGCACTGAGTCTTTTTTAACTTGAGGGTATTGGAGATAAGAATCACTTTCTGTCACTGAAACTTGCTGATGCAATGGAGGTCTCGTTATTGACGACTGTGAGGTGACAGGAGCTGGAGTTGGTGCTGAAACGGGAGCAGTTGGTGCTTTCGGAGTTACGGAAGAAAGAAACCCTCCAAGCTTTTGAGCACCACTGGCCATCAGGCGCCCGAATGTTTGAGCAGCCACAGCAGCCACGACAGGCGCTCCAGCAATACCTTCAACAAAAATATTATAGATATAATTTTTTTAAAATAAGCATCAATACTATTGATATGTGTTTTCTGTTCAAACCACTTCACACTTCTAATTTTATAAACGCAAAACGCATACACTATTTCAGCATTATCTATCCTATAAAAATATTTCAGTTGTTATGTCAATGTTACTCATTGTGATTTTTCTGCGTACTTTTAATAGTACAATGATAAGCTTTTATCATCAAACATACCTGATGGCTTTCACGGCCAACATATTATCACTCATTATTGTATTTACTATTGTTTTAAATATAATTATAGATAGTAGATTTATGTTATAATAAACTGGAAAATCATAACCTATGGATGGCGTTGATGTAGTGGGCTGAGAAGTTGGAAGGCTTTTTGGAACATCGGTGGTAAATTTCATCCCCGATGTAACAGGAACTGAAGTTTGAGGTTCTTGCGGTATCCATTGTGAAGTGCTATAAGGAACCCGATTGTCCGATATGTAACTGGAAATACAAAATTTTATATTATAAAATCAAAGTATCTTTTTTTATATTATATATATACACAAATAAAATCTGGATTGTAAAATCATTATGCTTGTAAATTCTTAATAATCGTTATATTGTTATATATCAATTGATAAGCATACAAAAATTCAGCTCTAAATCTATTTTGGTTTGATTCTCGGCTAAATGAATATATTTTATTAAAAGCATACATTTTTTTATAGCTCTACAGCTATTTTAATTAATATAATCGCAAAAATAGATCAAAAATTCATATGAAAACACATATATTTTTTGAATTAACTTAAAATTTCATTATTCATATTGTTAATATTGTGAAATACCGATAGGTTTGAATATATAATTGTATAATGAAGATAATTAAATCATGCCTTAATAGGGCTTACAAATTGAACAATTAATATGAGAGGGAGTTCATGGAATTTAATTTAGTCAATCACAGTTTTGCAATAAAATTTTGCAATGAATTTTACCGATAAACCTAAATATTTTCTAATAAGAGTTTAATATTTTTCTGATAAAAGCTTAACTCATTTAAAATTAAATTTATTTTAAAATAAATTTCATACTAATAACTGTATATTTGTGTAATAATTTTAGACACTGAGCATTAAAATATGAAAAATTTAAAGATTTTTCATTTAACCTCAAGTCTTCTTGACTACAAAAAATCGTTTTATGTACATTTTTTGACAAGGAGACAGTGACGAAAATTTTGCACCTATTTCTACAAAGCTAATTTTTGTTTCAGTTAGGGTTTATACAATGTAAATCAGGAAAATGCAGTTTACCGAGCTTTTAACGTTGCAAACATTAATAACAATTTTCGAAACTTGAACCATTGTACATACCAACATTAAATTTAATTCTACAAAGCTGTTTTTGTCTACAATTTTTTTTTATTAATTGTTAAGTTACAAGATGGCGAAAGTTGAAGTGTAAGAACTTGATTGAAATATTATAACTTTTAAAGCATTGTTATATTTAGTATACGTTTATTATAAACTACTATTACATAGTTATATGTATTAGACATTTTGTATAATATTTATTTATAGGTTTCAAAAATTGTTATAAATGTCGACAATAACATCCATCGTGCTATGTAACTTTCCGTACTATATTTTTAATTAGTTATGAGATGCTTTTTATTGAAAAATATTGAATTATTAAATTTATTACGCTGTTCTCCAATTATCATAAAATTGATGAATGCTTACTTGGATTCCTGATAGCTGGAGGTAACCACTGGTAGTTGATTTGATTGATACTGTTGTGCGTCTTGCTGATATGATTGAGTATCTTGTTGATATGGAGGTAAGTCTTTGTGATAAGGCTCTTGGTCATCGTAATAAGGCTGAGTTTCATCATAGTAAGGCGTCTCTTCATGATTGTACGAAGCGTCTTCCGTTTGATACGAGGGCTTATCGAACGAATACGACGTTTCATCCTGTCGGAATGAAGGCTGATCTTCAACATACTCCTGGTCTTCGATATAGTTCTGATCCTCAATGTACGGTTTATCTTTTTCTACGTAGGTTTGGCTATCGTCATAAAAACTATCGTTGGTGTAGGGTTGCTGATCCTCTATGTAGGGTTGTTGATCTTCTATGTAGGGCTGTTGATCTTCTATGTAAGACGGCTTATCTTCTATGTAGGGTTGCTGATCGGTGATGTACGACTGTTGGTTATCTACATATGGTTGGTCTTCTATGTATGGAGTTTTCTCTAATGTATACGATGGCTGCGTTTGGTTATATGAAAGCTGATCCTGATTGTATGATAGTTGGTCTTGATTGAATGAAAGCTGATCTTGATTATATGAAAGCTGCTCTTGATTAAATAATTGCTTATCGATTATATACGAATCTTGGTCCTGTACATACGGCGTTTGGTCCTGAATAATATCGGTAGGGTATATTTGATTCGTTTTCGGTACCATTGGCGGTGCAGGTAATTTGCGCGGAGTTTCGGTAACAGAAGGTAGCCTGAAAGATGAATAAAACATGAACAAAATTTTATAATAAAAATGAAAATTAATTCAAAATAATTTATATACAACTTATAACGTGTATGGATTTTTTTTTCATTAATGCATAATTGCTAATATATTTCTACAAATATAATTTACAACCTTTTCCGAGGCCAAGTAAAATCTGTTGTATCAGCACCATCAAAACTTATTACTTGATTATCTTCTAAGCTATTGTATCCATAATTATAATCCTCATTGTACGCTTTGGAATAAAATTTTGAGCTATCTGTAATGAACAAAATTATAATATGGATTTATCATATTTTCTTATAAATACATATATAATTTATGAATATAAGTTTAATTTTACCGTAGATTTGAGACGTTGCAGTCGGCGGTCTTGGCAGCATGCGGGGAGTTGTAGGGGCTGGGGGTAAACTGGAAGGGGCTGGAGGACGAGGTAATTGTCGAGGCATCCTAGGAGTCCCAGGAGGAGTAGCTAAAAGATAATTTAAAAGTTGGTTAATGTTATTATTTTAAAAAAACATACATATATATTAATAATTAATTTAATTAATTAATTAATATCGTATTGTGGATAATTCCAAAGCTTTTTAAATTTATTACGATTTAAATTAAAATAAAGAGCCATCTATGGCCAATATGTGCTAACTATTAATTTTAATTTTATTTACAATAAAAATACTAGAATTGCGGATTTTTAAGCATAAATTAAGTTTAAATATTTTATTTAGAAAAAATAATCTATATTAAATATTTCAGTAGTATTATATTTAATACCTGGTAAACTAGCTCCTCTGGAAGTGACATCGGGGGTGACTCTCCCATGGGCTCTACTTGTCGCCCTTCTAAATGATTTTCTTGGGGTGACCCCATATGGATCCGATATCACAGATTGAGGACGCACCTATGGATTTAAAATTCATTTAATAAATTCATAGAGTAATTTTAATATAATAATATAATTTAAATAAATGTACTTTTGTAGGAAGTTGTGGAAGTTGTATCACAGATGATCTCCTTTTATTTATTGAGTTCTCATACTCGACCGTGGTTGTCACTGAAGACCTATCAGCATTCGAATAGTCCTGACCAAAGTAATATCCTCCACCAGCCCATTGACGATCTTCCTCGTTAGTCGTATAGTCTTCTTCGCCTTGAAAGGGGAAGCTATTTGTATCATAAAATTCTTCATAGCTAGGCTGCTGAGAAAACTGCGATTGATCTCTGAAATTTAACAAATTTTATCATTTTAAAATACAATCAATTTCGATTCATATTCTTCTATTTATTTTATAACAAAAAAACCTGGGCTTGAATGTAGGTGTGGCATCTGCAGCATCATCATACAAAGTATTTTGTCTTTCCAAACTGGGACCTCTCGTAGGAGATCCTTAAATTATTAATAACAATATAACATTGATAGTTTTTATATACTAGTTTATTGATATGATTAATTGATACCTCTTGCTCTTCTTGTTGGTGGACCAATTGCAGAATGGAAAGATGCTTCGGATTCCATACTAAGTTGCCCACATAACTGATTTTGTCGCCATCCATCCAACCTAAAATAAATCAATTATAAACTGTAAATATATTTTTTTCAGGATTTTTTTAAATGTAAGATTAAATTTGGTTGTTTGAATAACTAGCAAAATAATGTAAGAAAAGCTTTAATAATATTCAATTGATTGCTATTTTGGAGAAAAATGAAGTGAAATTAAATACAGGAAATAAATTCTAATGAAAAAAATGGGAATTTGATTGATGTTTCTTTGGTTTTGGACCCAATGATCTATGGTTTTATCTAATATATAATGAAAAATAAATCTATGTTAATGGGTGTATCTATTGATTTCATGTTATGTTATATGCCATCGATAGTTTTGTCTTATATTTTTTTGATAAAAAACTATAAAATAATAAATGCTTCCATTGTAAGATAGTGTCTGCGAAAATAAAATATCTGACTCTATACACATAAAGAGCAAAACTATCACTTTTTTCCATGTTTCTGATATTTTATTCTACATAATTTACATTTATTCTCCCATAAAGAATAGTAAAAACCTTCATATCCTTCATGTAGCTTCAGTGCGTAAGAGGAGAAAAAAGTTTCATAAAGCATTACCATTTCTTTTGGCATTCCTCCCAAGGCTGTGTACCGATAAAAAAATCAACAAATCGATTCTTGTACTCTTGAAATGAGTTATAGAATTCGCGATATTCATATCGTTTGTTCACAGTCTAAGAAACACATGCGACAAATATCTACATAAAAAAACATATTGAAACAACTGATGAATCGTATGACAGATTGATGATTCGGCAGTGATGTAATGAGGATTTGGAATTATTTTTTGATTAGTGTAACTTTTTTATCAATTCACCTGTCATCATCATCCCAATCATGTTTCCGGCGTCTGCGGTTGATAATTTTTGGTAAAAAATAATATAAAATTAAAAATAGTTCAAGTTTTTGTGTTCAGGAATTGTTTTTTACATCACGTGGAAGTAATTTATTTAGCACGAGATCATCACGTCCAGAAATTCAAGGAATGTGCCAATAGCACTTTTAATAAAAAAATAAAAAAATAATCCATATTCGAAATATTAAAATATAATATCAAATCGATTTTTGAAACTACTATTATTAGTCTATATGGTGAACCAAATTTTACTTTAAGTATATATATATATACAAATTAATTGAATATATTCAAAACGTAATTCATAAATATTTCCATTTTTTATATACAAATGGTATGAATGTCAATGTTCATGTATGACTCGAATGGAGGTTGATATTCTAAATGATTAATTGTTGATTTTCATGAAGATATATATTACTATATATATTTAAATCATTTAAAAATGAATAATTGCATTCTAAATGAAAATTTCTATGCTTCACTAAATAAATGTTGAATGAATTTCTGGGCATGATTACATGTGTCTATTAATTTTTCATTTTCTGATCAAATATTAAAATGCTTGTTCTGTGTTTGTGTGATTTCTGTCATTTTATCATCCTGCATATATATTCAAAGCAATCAACTTAAAATCTAAGAAACAGTTCAAAATATAAAGTTCAATTACACACATACACATGCACATTTATTACAAAATGCATTGAATAGCTAAAAATTAAATTCAAAAAATTTAATTATTTTCATATTTTTGTAACAGAAAGTTTGAAAAGTTTTAGCAAAAATAAATTAATATTTTAGACATCTGTCAAAGAAAAGTTAATTTTATTTTATTGATTAAATGTGTGGGAGTGTGCTGATGTATACCTTCCATGTTCTTGATGGTATCTTGGCCTACTATTATAATAAAGAGGTTCAGGGTCATGGTCCCATCGTTGACTTCCAACTCCTCCGCCATATCCATCGTCGTGCGTCCCTCTTGAGCCCCCTGGACCTACTCCTCCGTACATTACTTCATCTCGCTCATACGAGTTTTCACGCGAAGTCTCCAGCGAACGCTGAAAAATATAGGAAAAATATCATCAAAATATGTTTCTGTAGATTAACAAAGAAGAATTCATATTTATTCCAATTATGATAATAAATATTTTATTGTGTAAAATAAATATAGCATCCACATAATACTGCATGGACTTCGCTGGGAGCATTGTTGAAAGCACCTGTGATCTCATCATATATAGCGAGGCTTAATTTTCTCCCCGATTTGGTATACTTAGCTTCTTAACTTGATTTGTGTTTATTTTTTAAATTAATAAAAAATAATTTCACTAATCCGTGGTATATTTACGTAAATTATCCTAATTGAAAAGTAGCTCCCAAGCCAAAAAAGGTTGGGCAACCCTGTTTTAGAGAATCTTTTTCTATTACTGATTAGTCTAATTTCTTATCGTTAATTAACTTTCGCATGCACATTCATCATTCCTCACTTCTTCTAAAGTTTTGCCGTACAAATTGATGTTAAAAATCTGTCTAAAATAGACATGTAGGCAGTAGACTGATCGTCGCGTATCATCAAAAGTAACTTTTTGAATCGTTTAAATGCAATGTATTAAAAAAATATATATTCACATCAACTACCTAATACGACTAGATTGATAATATAATTTTTGAAAAAGTATAAGATATTTTTTTTGATCCAAGTCATATTAAATTAATCTTTAATTGGGTTCTTGCCCCATTACATGATCACTTATATTCACATTTTCAAACAAAGTTTTTAATGTTATGAAGACTTCTATCGGGACCCATCAAAACGAATGCTATGAAAACTGATTTTCTCGACATTTTAAAAGTGATAGATCAAGCATTTTAACGATCGAGCTTTTCTTGGGCGGTTGCTGAAAAGCTTTTCGCAATAACCACAATACTCCGATCGCTCCTGCATTCACAAAAACCCTAAAATATGCCCGGTTTATAGACAGCTTTACAAGATCGTTGTTCAAATCATTAAATAAGAGTTGAGTCCAATCAAATCCTAACCAATATTATTCAAGCTTGTAATGCCAACTTTAAAATATTTGGTCAAAATCCATTTGTTGGTAGGAAGGGACTATATTTAAAGAGGCAATTTTTATTTATTTGAATAACATTTATAATATGCTCATATGTTACATATTTATGCAATAAATAAACACTTCACGCTAAACATATCCCTAAACTAAGAGAGAAAAAAACCGTCAAATAGTTTTAAAGGATGTTCGTTATTCAAGCTGAACAATATTCACAGAAATAAAAAAATATCCTTAGTTCTGCTTCAAATTTTCGAAACCGAATTTCAAATTATTTCCTAGAATGTTTCTATACATTTTGGTATGATATAGAAACATTTTGTTTTAGCTCAAATGTTTGAGTTTCCAACAATAGCCGGTTGGGGCACAATCAAATTCCATTTCGAATATCCATTCTTATTCTTAAGTTAGACCACAATGCTTTCGATTCACTGTATTCATAAATATTTAAAATGAATGTGCCACTTTCAGAAGTTTGACAATCACATTGATTTGATATTGATAGTTCTTGGTTTAACAGTTAGATCCAGTATTAATTTATAAACTTCTGATAAAGTGATTTCTTATTTTCATTCTTATAAAAATATGTATTTCTAATTTTGTTAAAATATGAAAAATTAAGAATAATTTTTGTGTTTTTTTGTTAAATAATTTGATATAAATTTAGCTCATCTATATTTCTATTTTTGATCAAGCTTATATCGATCCTTTCACTTTTTTGTATCATTTTTGAAAGCACAAATGATAAGCTGCCTTTAACTATCCCAAGAAATGTTCCCCGGCATGAAAAATGAATATGTGTTCGTACTACTACGTTGAATGCCCAAAAAGTTGACCTTTTTTCTGCCGGATAAATGGAGATGAAAAATGGGTAGTTTATAATAATTCTCGACAAAAATGACTTTCCAGAGAGCGAGCATAGCCCACGTGCTGGAGCCACCCCAAAAGAAGGCCGTTTTGCGTGCTTTGCTGAATACATCCGGGCAATTCATTCGTCACAAAACTGAAATAGTACACATCATTCTGCACAGGGGCGTAAAATTTTTGAATACTACCTGAGGTGTGTGGAGCTGATGTGCTGCAGCCCTAAATTGAGAGGCACTGGAATTGGCGTGTTGGCCCACAGGATAATTCAGATCCGATGTATAATCAGAATCCTCCGAATAACCCGCTGAAAAACGAAATAAAATATTTTTTAATAAAGGCAAATAGACGTTTTTACATAAAGTGTGGGGGTTTTATATTTTTGTTTTGCTACATCCAGCTCAAATAAATTAGTATCTTAAATGATATAAGAGCGTACTTAAACTTTTCCCGCAGCCGAGGACCTTGATGTTGAAATTCGCACATTCGTCTGAATAATATTTCATATTTATAAGGGATGTGAGTAGAATTGCCGCAATTTCACGAAACGCCGCCGGCAAAATAAAGAAAACTGAAATGCGTTTATGTTGTAATAATTTCGACGGGGTTTGTAAAAAAGATATCGGAGATATTGTCAAAGAAAATAATAAGACGCGCGAATGGGGGCTGAAAATATCCCGAAACTGTAGGCGCCGTGTCAATTATTGCTAAGTTCAAATGGGAAACGACGCGATATAGAAAATACGGGAAAAAGTTTCTTAAAGAGGGGGTTGTAAAAAATAATGACACTTGGGATTGTGCAAAATATTCGAGAGGAAAAGTTGGTGATATTTGACGAAAAAGTATCCTAAACGCCAATTTTGCCGTTCGAAAACATGTATGATGAGTGAAATAAATATAAGCTTTGACGCTTAAAGAGATTAATGATTTCTCTAAATATAACCTAGATTGAAATAATTTTAATTATTTGAGGCGTAACGCTTAAATTATATATATATTCAAATGACAGTTTCAAAACTATACAGAGTCTTGATATCATCTTTCATTGTGATAGCGCCCTATTGAAAATGATGCTCTTGTTATACAATAATACTTATCAATCTAAAAGTTTTTAATAAATAAGACACAATTATTAATTTCACAAGAAAATATACAAAGAATTTCCTACTCCTAATCCGAATTCATGTTAACCATTCGATTTTTTCTTAAACTATAAATTATTATTTTTTAAATTTAGTCAACTTATTATTGCATCTGTAGGAATTTTCGTAATTTGGCGATTGTATTTGTAACTCAATAAAAAGGTCCAAATTTTTTTAAAAATTGTTTATAAGCATATTTTATTATTAATTTTTTTTACGAAATTGCGAAAAAATACCCCAAACGAAGAAGAACAAAATGAAAAAAAAAATCATCAATCTGCGAGCTTTATTTTGAATGGTTTGGAGTTTGTAAATATTGGTTTTTGATGTGTTGTTCCAGAGGAGAGCAACATATGTGATTGATTTTAATAAAACACTGTTATTAACATTTTCAACTATGATAATTTCGTTAATTTAAAAAAATAAGCAATTATGAAATATTATATATATTTAGCATGCATATCATAGTATAAAAAATAATATACGTGAGTGTTTACAGTGGGCTGTATACTGCAGTTGTCTCCTAGCCTGATCAGCCCTTTCTTGCCCCGCAAGGCAATTAAGAAGATCCAGCTTCCGCTGGAGCTCAGCTGCTTCCGTACCTTCAGCGTCTGCAAAAAATAAGTCAAATATGAACCCACATTTTCAATACAAAACCTCTACACTTGTGCCTCCCCAAGAAGAAAAATATATTCACTGAAGTGCAATACATTCGTACATTACGAAATAAACTCGTAATATATTAAGGCGTAGGTGTAGGACCTTCGGGTATATATTGTACGATTCTTACGTGTAGCAATTTTACATTCGTTCATTTATTATTCCCTTGGGAAAAATACATACATATTTATACATTCCTCTCTCTGAGAAATGATCATATTAATAATAAATCCATCCGATATCAGAATTATGTCCATAACAATAGATTTATTTATGTCTAAGGTTCAATATCAAACATTTTTTGCTACATAAAATACACACACATATATATTATATACATATACACAAAGTTAGATGAAGGTAAGACAAATCGAACGAATCAGTCTTGCGGTGGTGGCACTGAAAAAAGCACCCCTAAATGTCACCAACCCCAATTCACCTTAATATCCTGATACCTTTCTAAGGGTTCGTACTCTTAACTCTACTTAAAAGCCTCCCTTCTTACATTGATAATGTTTTGATTCTACAGGGGTAGTGTTGACACGAGCCCGAGAATATTCCGCAGTTAAATTTGTGAATTTTATCCTTTAGAGACTTAGGTCGCTTTCCTATATTACAAATTCATATTTAAGTACGAAAACATAAATTAATATATTCATAGTTGAACCAGAAATGTCGAGACTTATTAATATTTGATATCCATGACAAAATACTACTCCATATTAAGATGTCCTTGAAGTCAAAAATATATTTATCAATTTGCTTAATCATGCATCAACGATCCTTAATTATAATATTCAAGGTGATAATGATTTAGTTCATCTATTCATCTCGTCATAAAAAATGTCTATTAATTTTAGAATTTATTTTTAATACAATTTAAAAAAATAATTGCTTGAGACTTCATTTTGTACAAGCTCTATAAAGAAACAATTTATACATAATTTGAAGATGCATAAATTATAAAACGTTATTTATATCGACAAAAACGTATAGTATTCAGAACAGACAGACATACATAATTTTTTCAGTTTTAGATAAAAATATATTTATTTTTATTTTTAAATTATATTTGCATATTAATGTGATTATAAAACGACTATATTAAACTAATGTGCTAAATCAGAGTTTGATCAGCTTCATGCTCATGATTCAATCTGAGCAAATATCGCTGCGCGCGCATATGAATTTCATAGAATACATGTCGCAGAAGTGAAAACAAATCCAAATGCAAAATAGAACATGCTCTATATCAATTCACGGTCCTCGTCCTTCGAGGCATTCCCACGAAAAGTTGCATCCGTGGAATGTGAACGTTTCCGGACCGGCCCTTTGTGTAAAATTATACCCTTGATACTACATCGCACGAACCTTCAACCTGAAATTCGAGTTCGAACTAAACGGGAACAGTTGCTATATTCGTACCCATAGGTCAACGTTCAGATTCCGGCAAAGGTAGTATTTGCATCCCTAGGGGCCTTAAGACCTACCGCGGATTCTGCGGTAGTATAAGGCTCAACCGGGGAAAGTGATTTATTGCCGAAACTATGCTTAGAGCAATCTATCTGTAGTAATAAAAACTAAGTAATAAAATCGTTCAACAAGAGAACAATATTCCAGCTAATTACTTAAAGCATTCGTACTGAAATGACCTCGAATTGCCAAGCGATGTGTTTGTCAAATTACCGAATTAATATTTTGCGTTGTGAGCTGAATGCGAAGGAATGCTCACGCCCTGGAAGGACGTTTGATACTCTCATCTCAAAATTTAATATTCAGTATATTAGAAACGTTATGGTATCTCATCTCCGACGGATCACGAATTATTCACTTTGGAATGGGTCCTACGATGCATACAAACGATAAGCAGCTCGCTTAATATTCCTGCTGCATATTATTCCAAATATACTAGCATCCACCCTGGAAATTCTATCCGTGTTTATCTCGTTTTACCTAATTTGACACGGATAAAATTGCAGGTTGTGTTTGTCAACGAATGTAGGGAAACATTTAAGCCGGTAGCCGCAAATAGCTACACCGTTTTCCGACCGCTTAAGCCTTTGACACATGCGATTTTTATGCCCCCGTTTAATAGTCTCAGCCTATTGATTGCTTTGTTCGTTAATACCCCCGGATTTATATTTAATGCAGGCTACACGTTTTTGTATAGGCAATGGGGCTATTTGTCAACCCCATAAATTTTTAATTGGGATAGCAATGTTCGTTCTGTGTGCAATGTTCGAACAGGAAAAAAACCGTTTCGAATATTAGTGTAATTTGTATAATGACTTGTGGAAAATCAATTGTAATCAAAAAGTCATAATAATACAACAGAATCTAATTGCTTCATATCTATCATTATCAATATCATCCATAACATTATATGAGTATATAAATATTTGATTTTATTGACTCATGCAGATTTTAGAGAACCAATCCGCAATGGCTTTTATTTTGTCGTTTAATTTCTCTAATTATAATTCCAGAATGAACATATTAATTATTTTAAAATCAGATATTCCTAATCTCTTCTTCTTATAGTATAATAATCGCTATCGATCAAAGGCGATGTTTGGAAGATTTTTCCAAAAAAATTAATCTCTATATGGAAGTGCTCCATTGTTGTTTTTATTGAAAACAATTTTGCAATGTATCAATTAATTTCAACGAACCACGTATCCCTATTTATAATATATAAATAAGTATTGAAGCGTGGGCAAAATGTCATCCCCACGCAATAGCGTTGTTAATCTTTACAGATTCAATTTGGCAGATTAACAGACATCAACAACAAACATCTTCCGTATATCATTAGACGCAATGTGTCAATTTAATAGCGATATCTTCTGTCGCGCTGCGGATACATTACGTTTGAAGGAAAGACATATATCGTTTCTTGTGCGTGCACCGTTCAATGGTGACGGGCAAGAGGTAGTCGTTGGATAGCCTTGACTGCGGGAAGAGGTTCTTTCCGCAGTCAATGCTCGGCTTCATAGTTACTCGAGAGCAGAACCGCGTGCGAGCGCGGCCATCCCAACTAATAGCCCAAGAAGCGCCCCCGATTTTTGTATTTTGTACTGTAAATTTGTATTTTGTACTGAAAACCAAAACAAAAAGTCACTATAACATTATATAAAACCACTTTAAAATTATACCCATATATTACTAGCATTTACCACCTTTCAGTAATTGAATATTTTATGCTTAATTATTTTATATCAGGTCAGTCCAAAAGTTCGTGCACATTTTTGAGAAATATTTGGGAGCTTTTGCTGCATTCTGCTTACTCCTCGAATATTACACCCCAGGTGATTTTTATTTATTTCGTGCCTTACATTTTTTTTACTAAAGAAAAAGTTAAATTCTAAGCAGGATGTACAAAATGAAGTTTTTTTTACTTAAAACCGGTGTCTTTCTACAGCAATTGAATTAAAAAGTTACCTGTAGGATGACGAAAAATTGAAGATAGTGAAGGAAAATATATCATTGATTAAAATGTTTAATTGTGTTTTATTTACACTATTTAAAAATTTCGCAAAAATGTGCACGATCTTTTGGATTAACCTGATAAATACTAATGTAAAAATAAACTATTTATTAATTCCTATTAGTGAAACGAGTGTTATATAACATGCTTCCAACGATTCTAAATTTCCTCATTAAAAAAAATATTTGTCATCTCAATTAATTATTTGTAAAAAAAATCCGTATTAAATTTATAATTAAATATAAATTAACAATATTTAAGAAGCTTGCTTTTTCTGTAAAAGATCTTATATTTGACCAGAAGAAATAAGAATTTAAAGTTGGTTAAATAGATCCCTGAATGCCAAAGACGCTGTATTCATGACAATAAATCAACTTGAATATTATGAGTAGCGAGCTTTTTGCAAAGGCAACTAAGCTTCGACTTACGTTATTGTTTGGATCGCAAAGTACATTCAAAGACCTTAAAGATTTATTTACAATGTACATTTGAAAAGTTCATTTATCGGTGAAAATAAAACATCTTTTTCTCGAGGTATGCATAAGATTGTCTTTGTGCCATAGGAAAAACAAACAGATTTCATCAGTTTATAACAAAGAGCCAATATCAAAGCACTGTGTTTCTTTTATAGCATACTCTCATCCGATCCTTTATACAGATATATTTTTAGGCACGGTAATTTTATTTGCAAAAATAGCCTTCGTGTTACAATAAGCCGTACTTTCTAGTTCTTCCTCTTGCAAAATTGTGTAATTTATTTTATTTCACAACTTTGTGTGGTTTATATTTTAATCAGGTTAAAATTTGCTATCCTAAATTTAGACTCATTTAATTTAGGCCTTAAAACAGGATAATGAAAACATTCAGTTCCACCGAAAAATTCATTGGAGGATATCAAATTTAAATTTGTTGCCGTTTTACTCGGAATTACATTTTTTCTTTTCGCAAACGACTGCTTCGCATGCTCACACAGAGAACTATAGTTCTTCTTAGCGGTTATGGTGTTTAGTATAAAATTATGCGTGTGTTTACCCAAAGTATTTTTACGACGAACATTTGCATTAAAATATTAAATTAAAACCACTTTTCATTTTCTTCGCCTCTGTACAAAATGGAAATTGCTCTTCCACTTTTCTCAATGAGAAAAAATTCCCTCTTGACGGCTTTTTATTCAGCCCTGCAGAATACAATTAATTGTCACCGTATTTCGGTCGAAATTTTTCATTCAGCCCGACAAAACGAAAATAGCACTACAAAGGGAGGTAATTATTTTGGAAAATGTGATTTCTACATTTAATCTTATTAATGTGGTGACATATGCTGGGCGCAAAAATCTCATTTCTCACTTTAACTCAATATTATAAAGAGATTTGGGTTTTTACAGATGAAACTTTTCGATTAAAACGATCCTCGTTTAGTCCGCGGTAATTTGATTACACAGTTGAATCTTACAAACACTTCAAAGCCCTTATAAAAGTATCATAATATTTAATTTAATCACATATAGCAATCTTAATAAGAGTAGATCATCAAAAATCTTACTCAAAAATAATAAACATATCAAATTATTTTTAATTATAACAAAACTTCCGTTGATTAAATTAAAAGAAGATAAAGCCGCTGTCATAATATTGAGGGTCATCAAAATTGACATAGTCGTGGTCGTATCTTAGCAGATAAACAGGCCAAAGTTTGACCATGAAATACTTACAATAAAGCCATGGCCTACAAAAAAAAAAGGATAGTCAGTTCGTGATCAAGCGGATCGACGACATAAGACAAATGGTAATATTTAGTTGATAAAAATTGTCAAACATTGAGAATGAAGGATGTCTATGAAGAAAGCCTGTGATCAAGAATCGCAATTTTTATCGACACATAATGATTTATATGTCAATTCTTATGCATATATTTATTATTTGGATAAAATGAATGATTTTAAAGCGTTCCCACGGAAACAAAAACGACAAACAAATGACACAGTAGATTTGATAATCTCTTATATTTGTATATTTTTTTTAATTTTAACCATACTAAATAGTCAATGTCGTCAAAGATCAATATATTGTAAGCATAATTAGAACTATCATTTATGCGAGCTAATTAAGTACCTTCAATCTTTACATATGTAACAAATATCCCATCATTTATATTGAACAAGCGAATTAAAATTTTCATGGAAATAATAAACAGATTCTTAATTAATTTTTATCCAATATGTAATATATTTTTGTTGGACCAAAATCAATGCTGTAGTAAAAGCAGCATTGTGTCATTGCCATAAAAAGCTATTGTTCAAGCTCTATTTTACACCAACAGTGCATCCAGAGCTTAATTAAAATATTTTGATTAATCTGCGTATATCTAAAAAAAAGGACCATGATAAATCCATCCTGGAAACATGGCAGGGGGAAAGCGATTAAAAATTCGTTTAAAAAAACGCAAGCAATTTTCTAAAACAATCAACTTGTCGACATCACATTTTTACAGGGAGGCTTCACACGACTATCTTCCAAAGGGCATTATTATCCTATTTTTTTATTAAATTAAATCAATATTGCGTCTAAGCGCGTTAATTATTAAGGTTAACTCTTACTTGCTCCCAATAAGCTCAGAATTGCGTCTCTCTGACGTCAAACTTGGTAAATAGCTTTTAAGTGTTTTCGTTTTTCACGTTCTTAATCTACCCACAACGTCATCCTGATAATTTCCACGAAAACTCATTATTTTCATTCGATCACCTCCAATATAGGTTCATTAATTAATCTGCGAAGAGTGGCGTAATAAAAATACACACTCAGATAATAAAGATTGATATTGCGCTCATGTGAGCAGCCTTGAACAAATATCTGTTGGAAATTGTTCCCAAAGAGTAAGTTTCTGAACATGTTGAATCGACAACCTGGCTTTAAGTACAAATTGATATATTTATACAACAGGGTTAGCTAAACGATTGACAAGCCTAAATAAACATCGTCTTTTGAGATCTTGTCAGATCGAAAAAGGGCGTGAAAACAACAAAAAAGCTTTAAATCAATTATAAAGAACGAACGAAGTAGTATTTAAATACAAATTATATTCTTCAAACAAGAAAACATCATAATCAGACATATTTAAATTCAATCGGTGCTAATATATACATAATGTTTTGCACGTGGACCTACAAAATATTTTTCGGGATTAAGGGGGTCTTTTGCTACGTTTCACACATAGGCCCCATGTCGTAAGTAGGGAATCCAATCCCAAGCCAAAATTTCGATCCCGGGATTTCGAGATAGCATTAGACCATCCCGGGATTAGTCCCGGGGTCCCGGGACCAGTATTATCAATAGTTTAGAAATTGCATTGATAAAAATAATCTGAAGGTGAAAGAATTTTATTTATTTAAGAAAAGATAAAAATACAATTCAAAAATAAATAAAACACTAAAAAATTCAAATATTGTTTGAGTGTTTCGTCACTTAGTCTGGATCTGATTGTGGTAGCCAGGCAACTTGCTGCTGAAAATTCACGCTCAACCTCCACACTTATTGGAGGTATCGTCATTAGTTATTTAAATGCTAGTTCGAGTTGATGACCGCGTGATGATCCTCCATTTTTGTATAACACCATCAATGTGACTGATGAAATTCCTTTCTGCTGAGACACGGACTAAAACTCGCAAAATTCCCGATTTTCCGACAAATGATTTATTTCCGTCGCTGCAGATGAATACTTTATATACTATAATACTTTGATGTGATTCGTAATTATATTACGGAGGAATACAAAAATTCTGAACCCCGTATCTATTATATTTCATATCGATATTCCCATTATTAGAGTCGAGGTGTAGTAAATACATCATCGATAGGGAAAAGTTAATATTACAATTTGGAAAACATATTTACACTGTTCATTTATATATACATAGATTAGACGGTTACTGCCCTTAGGCGTCGTTTAAGCTCGCCAATTAGTAGTTACGCCACTGTTTCCAAGCGTCCAGACTTCGGCGGGAATGTCTCGATTTAGTAGCCGTGCTGGTGAGGTGTTTGATTCCTGTTAGACCAAAATTTCAATCCCGATTTTTTCGGGATAACGTTTACTAATCCTGAGATTCATGAGCACCTAAAGCTGTCCGGGATCCCGGGATTGGATTCCCTTTGGATTGTTATTTATTATTTTATACAATTGGTTTAAAGAAAATTCACATAAAATGTGCAAACAAATGAGAAATGTCAACTTCTAAATTATTTAAACAAAAAACTAACAACTATATTGAACTTAGTTTAATTTTAAAAAGTTCTCTAGATTATACCATTTCCAACGATATGCTTTATACTCTACAAATCATTGAATTAATTGTTTAACTTGAAGAGTTACCAGTTTTCCAGAGTAAGGGTTAAGAAAATACTTATGTTTAAGATGTTTTTCTATTAAATTTGTTTAAATTTGCCACCTCTGCTTCGTATGCAGACATTGACACTTTTTCCTTATTTCAACTGTAGTTGTCTGAAATAATATTTACTCTTTCATTTTTTGCAAAGGCGGCGATTATTCTTTCAATCAAGATTTATTTTGTGGGCACCTCTGTAGTGTAAATTCATTATTTTGCAAAGACAAAGAAATCCAGTGGTCTTAGGTCTGGAGACTGTGCAAATTACGCAATAGGATACGTCTTCAAGTAAAGAAATCGATTGGTGTTAAACCTGGAGATCTTGCGACGCACGGAATAGGGCATATCCCCAAACAAAGAAATCCAAGTGGTGTCAGATCTGAAGACCGCGTAAGCCACGGAGTAGAGCAAGTCACCAGGCAAAGAAATCCAATGGCATTTGTTTTATGTATTAATATCTTTAAAATATCTATATACCAAGATCATTTAGAAAGTAAGATTACAAGGACTCTTGAGGTAGGGATTTTTGTTTTGTTTGTTTTGAAGTTAGCACACCTGCCATATAAGGGAAATCTTAACAGTCAGTTTGTTTGATATTGCGTGTTTGTCGGCCATTTTGTTCAGTTACAGTAAATTCTTCCGGCGGAGAAACCGTTGCGCGCTTCTGCCACATACCGCTTGTGCAAGATCTGCGCAGTCAATCGTTTTTTGACTTTGCAAAATATTATCGCCGCAAATATCCATTGAAAACTCATGGAAGTTTATGGTAATAAGTAGACAACATATCACGAAGAGAATTAAGTTTTTAGAGAAGACAGTACTGATACACACGACGACGCAAACAGTAGAAAACCATAAGTGATCTGACGAATTTGTGCAAAAAATTAATGAACAAGTGCAAAATGACCGCCGTTTGATGCTTGATAACCTTCACAAAGAATTTTCAGACATTTCTCAAAATCTTCTTGATGATATTATGTCAGAAAAATTTGGTTATAATAAACTGTGAACGAGATGTGTGCCCAGAATGCTCACACCAAAGCACCGTAAAAATCGCGTGACCATCGCTCATGAATTTTTAGATCGTTTCGCATAGGAGGGAGAAGCTTTTCTGGACTCTATTTTAATAGGGGATGAGACGTGGGTGTTTCAGTATACTCCAGAATCCAAAAGACAATCTAAAAAGAGCTGGCGGCGGAGATCTATGACACTGGCATACAAAAGCTGGTGCCCCCTCTACAAAATGTCTCGATCTCGACGACGATTACGTTGAAAAAAAAGTAAAGTATTTGTGAGTTTTAATTAAATTCAAGAATTTTTCAATCCTATTTATATACTGTAACCGAAATTTTTATGTAATCCTCGTAAATCAAATCTTACATCATTTGTGATTAAGTGAAACCCATGACGAAAAACAAATTATTAACATCGAATTAATATACATTTGATATGTAACAAGTTTCATCATTATATAATTATTACTTGATTAGAAGCATTCAAGAAAGTGTGAGCTATAAAGAAGTGATATAATGATGCAGAAGTTGAGGAATTCGAGCGTAATTGGTTTCATATTTCAATTATAAACCTATTTGATATCCATTGAATATTTTCAATGGCCAAGGTTTTTCTATAAATATACGGGAGAAAGAAAATGCGGAACTTTAATACAGGCAGCCTGTTGAACCGATCTAAATTGCATCTGGGAACGTCGAGCATTTAGAACAATGATCCCTTATGACCTCAGAATGCCTGTATCCACATTATAGCTGCGGATTCTCCCAGACAACACGGAATTAAATTGAGGAACTGAATTATAAAACCCATTTCCTTGTTTATTAACAATAAACTGAATTACTACGATAATTTCTCATCAATCAATCATAATTTCTCATTCCATTAATGCAAATACACATTATTTTGCAGACGTTAAGTTGATATTTATAGAAATATATGTTATGTTCGCATGTGGCGGTCCAAATTTAGACTATGTACGTGGTGCTGTTAAATCACAGAGCCATAGCGTTTAATTAATTTTAATGTGAGTATACTAAATTCCGTATGTATTATTTATTTTGCCCTGAAAAATTTTCATTCAACGTATGCAAATATATTTTTTATTGCAATGATCGTTCCAACTTTTCGACATCTACTTAATCAAACAATCCAAGAGATGTTTTCATTGATGAGAAGGGAATAAATATTTTTGATGACAGCTGAAAATAGTTGAATCTTATGCTTGTTATTGACTTAGAAACTTATGTAAATGTAGATAATGATCCCCTTGTATAATATGTGGCTTAGAGGCAATTGAGATCTTGTGTAATTCAATATTGAAAAACAAACCGGAAGAAGATGATGAAGCAGACTAGGAAGATACTTCAATAATACATATGCCTTACAAAGAGTTTAATTTTTAGGATATATTCAAAGACTATATAAATTTAAATTTCCTTTTCAATATGAAATAAAACACTTCATAGCCTCTAAATATACATGTTGTAGAATATAAATTTTCTAGTACTACGATTTAAATGTCAACGACGCGTGCCATACACAACAGCACGATCGGTGGCACGTTGACCCATTTACCCTATCGACCGTGCGTTAAAACTTGTTTCAATTGCATAAACCTCATATGTGTATAAATATATACTTACCGTGGCTATTTTTATTTTGTCAGATTCCTGTGGATTTCTGACGATCGATTAATCAGTAAAATCATACAAGGATTTTCCTAATACTTCCCTGGAAAATAGTTAACTAGTCTTACATAATTTTGTAGATAAAGGAACTAAACTATTAGTTATATATTATAAATATTTTTTTCAATTTTCTGGTTATTTAGATTAGCTAAAACTACTTTTTTGACCAAAATTATATTGTGTCAAAGAAACCTGTTAATGTCTCTTTTCAATTTTAAAAATATATCGTATACAATAAATAAATATGATTATTGAATTTGCAGTAATGAACAACTATTCTGCAGCTTGGCAATACTCAGCAAGAGATGACCCAAGGGAAATAACAAACAATTGGACTGATATTCCCAACTGCAACTATAATATGAACAGCATTAAGCAGATATCACATTTTCTAGTTACTAATATTCAAAATGTCACAATTAGAAATTGGACAAGTTTCAAGAATCTTTAATTATTTGGAATTGTCAACGTGTTTCCAAACTATCCTTTTATCACAAACTTGAACACAAGTTAAAGACAGCCTGAAATAAAATGCAATTGTTCTTCCGAACTGCATAAGATTTAAGTTGCGATTAAGCTTTTGTTGAAGAAAAATATCAGTTTTTCTATGATTAAATAACAATTCAATCACGCCATTCAAAATCTCCGTTCTCAATGACAAACTTACAGATAAACATTAATCTAATGACAAACAACTATAAGTGTTAATAAAATGTATTTTATTTACATGAAATCTTAGTTAAGTACTGCTGATATTTTGGGAAGCATAATGAAATGTTTAAGTATGACTATAATAGAAGACATACCAAATATTGACCGTTCTGATTAAATCTGCTTATAACGTATAAGTCTTTTATGATGGATTATTTAACGATAAAATCATTATTCTTAAAGAACCAATTATGTACACAGTGTTTATGCTTTCGTCATTATCGAAATTATAAATTCATCTCGATCTAATTGCGTTCGATTCATGTTTCTATTTCCTGATTTAAGCTTTCCGATGTATATTGGTTATCAACACCTATTCGTAAAAATGTACAATCATTTCGTACCATAAAAGGAATATATAATAATATAAAGGTTGCTGAACATTTCTAGCATTTTATTCTAATTGGAGATGTTTGTCTATTCAAAATACTATTCCGTAGGATTTTACTCCCATTCTGATTATCAAATGGATGATATCTAAATAGATATACTAATCACTTATCACAACCATGTCAGAATCCTGCCATACGAAAGAGCTGTCTATATTCTACCATCAAATTGATAAAAACTCCGAGCAATAATGTTTTATGCATCACTTTATGATATTGTTATTTCATCGTTTTGCTGATTACGAGTCATGAATAATAGCGATACAATTTATATACGAATCCGAATTTATATTATAGATAAAGCGGAAGATTGTGATATTAATCCTCGGCAGGTCATTTATCATCAGGTTTTCCCGGTCGGTGGCGACAAATCAATATATCAAAAGGGCACAAAATAGATAATTTGAGATAAAACGACAGAAAAAGGTTAAGCGATACACCCATGGATTTGTCGAAAGCCATATTTCATCTACTCCCATTTATAACTAATTCCATAAACAAAGCCATCCACGAAAGTGATAAAGGTTCCAACTTTTAAAAACGAAGCGCCGTTTGGCTATACGACATGAATTTATAAACATTTTGAGTAGTGGCAGCACAAATAGAGCGTATAACAAAGCCTGTTTCAACGTTGTGCGGCTGCATTTGATGTCACAAATGTATGCCTGCATTTTAAAGCATTCACTGGCCATATAAAATCTTTGATGCAACAGGATTTTAGAGCTTTGCATTTCATGTAGGGATATCGTTTTAATTTTCAGCACGGAAAGTATTCGCTTTTGTCGCGATATCCAATTTACGAGAATACCTATTTAAAACAATTAATATTTCAATTCTGATATAATTTCGTCCTATAAATGTCGACATGATTTATGAGCCACACCATAGGGAAGCGTCCGGATTTTGCATTCAATGCAATTTTATGAAACATTTATATATTCCACGCGTTAAGAGTTAAATTTATGGTTCCTGTTATTTAACAATAGCAAAATATATTTAAGATTCATTTTACTAACGACTAACTACTTGATAACGTGATGTGCATCATATGAACAGCGACTATGAGGATCGTCAATATTTGATAATTATGCTTCACAATATTCTAATTAGGTATCAAAACATTAACAATACAACGTATAACGATGTGACATTTAATATCAAACATTGTTTTAAGCAGATAACAAATTCTAAACATTTGACAGATCTACACCGAAGTTGGCATCAATGCCCTTTAAAATCTTGGACAAATATTTACAACCTTCTCACTTCTATCAGATTTTTTAAAATATTTTTAAGGATTCATAAAAACATGGTCTATATATGCTGAGACACGGACTAAAACTCGCAAAATTCCCGATTTCCCGACAAATTATTTATTTACGTCGCTGCAGATGAATACTTACATAATATAATACTTTGATGTGATTCGTAATTATATTACGGAGGAATACAAAAATTCTGAACCCCGTATCTATTATATTTCATATCCATATTCCCATAATTAGTGCCGTGGTGTAGTAAATACATCACCGGTAGGGAGAAGTTTATATAACAATTTGAAAAACATATATGTACTGTATATATTTATACATAGATTAGACAGTTACTGCCCCTAGGAGTCGCCTAAGCTCGCCAATAAGTAGTTACGCCACTGTTTCCAAGCGTCCAGATTTCGGCGGGAATATCTCGATTTAATAGCCTTCATCGTGCTGGTGAGGTGTACGATTCCTGTTAGATAAAATTTTCAGTCCCGATTTCTTCGGGATTACGTTTAATAATCGCGAGATTCATGAGCACCTAAAACTGTCCGGGATCTCGGGATCCAGGATCCCGGGATTGCATTCCCTAGTCGTGAATGCTTGTTCCAACTATGGCACATATGCTGTTCCATCGGTCATAAAGTGGAAATATACAATATTGATTTAAAAAAAATATTAAATCATAAATAATATTGAGGATCAAATTCAAAATATTCATAATGTATTTTAAATGTCTTTTATGCTTGTTACTATTACCGTAAGTTAGAGCCATTATCAATGTTAATTTCATTAATGTTTGATCAATTTGCTTTATTACCTTAAAAAAAATACGGTAATACGAATTTGCGATTGTTCAATTTAAATCGGTATTTCGTAAATTGAACTTTTATCATATTTTAGGCCAATGTAACTAATCAATGAATATAATTAAATCTGAAGGCAAGACAACGTACAATATAATGAATTTACAACAAAATGCTAATGAATGTCTTGGTTAACCCGTTCAGTCACGCAAGGATTTCCATACGACCATCGTTACAATATTATTGAATTTAAACAGATGTCGAATTAGGCATTAAACATGAATAAATTGTTTTCGGAAATTATTGGGACAGGCTATTGTATTGTCAGAATTTGATTAATCAAAATTAGGTAATGCCTTTCAAAGAACGGATTATCTTTAGTTTGTTGAATTTAAAATAATTCAGTATCGGCTTCATTCGGTTGTATGATTTTCATGAATAACAATGCTTTCCAAGTATATTGATTATAATTCATCACAATATAACTATTCATATGTATGAATGAAGTACTTTTCAGAAGTTTGATAACAGCTTCTAATAATTAATTACCCATATTTGCTGATTAGCCCGATATGAAAAAGTTCTATAAAAATGTTATGAGTAAGCTTAAAAAAATGATCGATCAATGTAAGCGACGGTGCTAGATAAAATATTCAATATTTGGCTTTTAGCGTTGCTTATTTCCATGTCTAATTATGAAAAATACATGTTTTGATATTAAATCCTAGGAATACCTTCAAAAGATAAACTTACATTATTTTAATCAGTTCTTTACTAATAGTTATGGGATGGTAGCAAATTTTTGAATGCAAAACAAGTTACTTTAATATTGTAGTTATTGCAGTGTTTGCTGAACGAAGTGTTACAAATTTTAAATGTTACAGCTTTACGCATTTCAATATTCTATATTCTTTACGCATTATAATATTGGATATAGTCACCTTTGACTTTGATGAGGATGCTGAGTCTGGCGATGGGTATGTTGCATGCCAGATGATTCTTTGGAATACGCGTCCATTATCATTGTAAGCTCTTCATCAAACTTTCTAGATCTTATGAAGCTTTTAAATAAAGTTTATTATTCAAGTTGATGAAATAATATCCAGAGAAATACATAAATACTCTACTTTCGATAATCGATTGAGATCTTCACCATCCAAATAATTCCCGGGAAGATTTCTCATTCGATAAAAAATAAAAGCGCTATTACTAATAGTTGAATGGGGTTAATATAGAGATGTTTACAAAAAAAAATCCCTTATTTTACTTTTTGTAAATTTGCTTATTTATAAGTTATAAATTTGAAATTAACATTGCCACCTATTAATAGCTTGGGTTTATTACGATTTTTTTTTTAAATCCTTTTTTGGCAATAACTTTTATTTTAATCTGTATGCTACATTTTGAATGATAGTACAAGAATTTATATTTTGATTTATTTGAAATAATTAGAAAATGTCTTATAGGGTAGGTAATTTGAAGTAATCCTTTGGTGTCCTACACGTAACAGGAAGCCCTTTTAAGTATGACGTACGTAGTAATGCTCCGGTCTAATTGCTTTGGCAGCGACTTACCTACAGATTTAATGTACCGCCATCAAAGTCTTAAACACAAAAATATTTAATTTGAATTTCAAGGATAATACTTCACACATATGTTACTCCATCCAGGTGTGACATATTACGGATCCCCTGGAATACGTCTAACGACCCTGCGAAATTGGACACTTATCTCGCACATCTTTAGCAGAAAAACTCCCGTGAAAACGGCACTTATTTTGAATAATCCCAAAAATGAAAGAGCAAATGGAAACATCCTTGAATAAGCAAGGGAAAATATCGACAGCGATTCGATCTGTTTCAAATTGTTTTCAACAAGTCGCGGATATAAATTGCTTCACATATTTCGCTGCCATTTTTTTTATCACACGTTTCACTCTTCCCGCGCTTTGATTTAGTGTTTTAATTTTTTCTCGCCTTCTTTTTTATACTTTCGTTTTCTTCCTTAAAAATAAAAAGGCTCGTTTAATATTCTACAAGGAACCTTTAAATCATTCTAACATTCCGGCTAATCCGTTCAGACACCACTTTCACACCCCTGTTTGTTTTTAGCGGGCCATTTTTCAACAAACCAACGCCCCACCAAAGCTACAAATTGACAAAATATATTGCTAACTTGTATTTTTCCGACCGCGAAAAATGTCATAATTTAACTTTTATTAATTTATTACTTATAAAATACTACAATTTTCCTTTGTGGACTAAAATAAAACTATTTCGCCTATTATTTCTGTTATAAAACTGACAATATTATGCAAAAAGGTATTTCAACGAATTATAATTCAACTATATATTTAAATATTTTAAGTATAATTTTCAACTAAGATAGATCCCAAAAAAAAAAAGCTAAGGAAGATCAATTTCTTTTATCCTTAGATAAAATTCTTATGGAGAAGTCCGATATCGGATATAACAACTTAAAAAGTAGTGCAGATACAAAGATGCTTCAAATTCAACACATAAATTGGGATTTTTTAAAAAACATCATTGATATAACTTTTTCAACGTGCACATAATGCGATGTATGAATATAATCACTCAATAAGTTCGTAGGATTTTTGTCATTTTAAACTTTTTTTCTTCTTCATTTGGGGCCATTTTATCGCAATTCCTTCGAAAAAAAAATTGCAAACGTATTAAATGTTATTTAACTCAAGCAGTTTTGTTTTCCGAGCGTTACCACGGACGTAAGACAAACAATAAATAAGCATTTATTATATTTGGAATTTTAGATTCTGTATTTCTATCACGTCTTATTTAAATTAAAATGCAAAATAAAGTTATTACTATTTTTTTTTTAAATAATTTTGTATTTATTTTATTTAAAAAAAAACGTCAACTTTTGAAAAAAATGGATACATTCAGCTCAAAAAACTTGACATTTGATTTTCCATAAGATCGCTTGATATATTTTTACTCCAAATTGGATGACAAATATTAAGGGTTTTTAGTTAAATATGACCATGTTTTTATGTTCATTTTCTGCTTATTTCTGATTATTCTCGGTTCATTTATATTAAAAATTTACAAAAAAACTTATTGATAGAAGCTTAATCTATTTGATATTTTAATATAGAGTATATGGGAGGTCGATAATCTAGTTAAACTTCAAAAATATATTATTTATACATAAATTTGTTTCTATCTATTTTGTTCAAAAGTAATATCATTGTATCTTTTAATTTCAAAAATACATTCTAGTACTCAAAATTCGCTTAAACAAATCGGTTACCTTTTTGTTTTTCAGTGAATTGTGTTTACGTTGTAAGGGTTGTTTGAATGTACTAATGATTCAAAAAAAAATGTAGCTTAAATACATTTTTATTTGTAAATTAACGTTACAGAAACTTACTGTTTGCCGCAAAGTGTACCTTTGCGTTGAAGTTAAATTTAACTGTATAAGCAATTAAATTCCTCCGGGCTGGGATGTGATTAGGAAACTTAAAGTAGACGGATTTGTTTGGCATCACAAAAGCTCCCAAAATCTGAATATATCACAACCTTCCCAAAGCAATTTCATTTCGCTTTCCGACCACGACTGGAAAGATCCATTTATTATTACGATATATAAAAAAATCGGAATTTATTCGCTTTTAAACGATGACTGTGCGTTGTATAACCATTTTTGGTAGTTTTTTTAATGTCGAAAGTTCTGTAACATAGAATTTAATTTTCAGTCATTGATAATGTATAATTTTAACGTGCTGACCCAATAAATCAAATGGAAAGTGATTTATTCATCCTTGAAACTTCCCTTGTAATAGCTCCAGGGTGAACTTGTTTACCACTCTTGTATACGAAAACTTGTCATATTGCTAACTTTCTTTTAAAATAATCAATTAAACCATATAATTCTAAATTATTTTACTCCATATTTACGAGTTTTATGTATGAAATATACAATATTGAAATAGCGATTGAATAAATAATATAAAACGTATATATAGATCAGACACATACACAGCTATTAATATTTCAGAAGGGAAGTATTAAATCATTCATGAACTATTTATAACACTATCGCTCTGTGTTGGTACAACTATAAATATGCTGTCTTGAGGGACTTTATTATTAATGTCACGGTCCAAAATTAAAAACATCCCTTATTTTTGGATTTAATTTACGCGTGCGTCCTTGGTGGTGTACACGTTAATAATGTTAATAATTTTTGTGACGCCAAATTTTTGGTTGTTAATTATAAGGTGTTGGTTTCAACACAAAAGTGAAAGATGGCATTAATTACTGAGTTTCTATTTAATTAAGATTTCAGAGCGCAAATGCTCAGAAATTCAAGATTTCATAAATTTAAAAATATTTAGAAAGAAAAGTCAAAATAATACATGATATAATAGTCAGTTTCTGTTGAAAATGTTTTAGTTATAAAAGTGTAATTTAATACTTATTTTTTAAATGCTGTATCATTTCATATTTAGCATTCAAAACCTTTCAATGATTTTAAAATAAACGCGCTTGAATTTTAAAATTATTCAAGATTAGGGTATTTTACATGGATAAAGTGCTAATAGATTTAAGCCCTTCTGAAAAATAAAGCCGCAGAGTCTTTTATTTACTCACAGTAAACCATCTATGATATGCAAATTTATGTATTCACGTTATCCAAAGTATGAATAGATGGATACTTGTTGGAGGAAAATACTTTTCGCAACAAACGGGGATGACAAGATTTATTTTCGAATATACAAATATATAGATCAATTTGAGAGTATTTCAAAAATAAATCATTATTTTTCAATGATTCTTCTAAGCCTTGTTAAAATTTGATATAAAACATCAAGCTGTTTCAGAAGTCATCCAATATCAAGATCCAAATAAGATGAAATTCCGTTCAATCAAATATGAAAGCCCTAATTGAAAATTGTCTTAAATCACGAAATGGAGCAAGATAGGTCTTTCAGTTATTTTGAAGTATTAAAACTCACGTCTAAATTACAAAGTCTCTCTTTTATAATCCTTGAAAAGCTTTATTAAATAATCCTTCTAAAATAAAATATAACCGAATTATGCTTTGGGAAATTTCGTTGAATAAATGTTAATAGAATATCCTTGTTGTCTTAATAAGCAAAGAATGTTTTAAGTTTAAACCAAAAAAGCACCTTAAAAAAGTATTATACATTGAGATACGCCTTTCTTTGTATTAAAAAAATGTTTCGACAGAGTATTGATAAATATTTCTTTTAAAAATGATATTATAATTATTAATAATAAACCTTTATAAATTATATAATATTTCTCTTGAAATAACATGTTAAGAGGGGAAACCACATTAGACGATTTGAAAAGTTGATTTTTTTTTAATTTCACAAATTATTAGTAAAACTATTCAAGAATATATTTTGAAAGTTTTGCAACAAAATTTAGATTTTTTCGATGTTATGAGCACTAAAGTGGACGCCCGTCGGTCCACTTTCTCGGAGTTTGCGACGAACAATACGAAGTAATCGTTTAGTGGACCCTTATTCACTTACTTGACTTTATATCCCTGTACTACATGAAGAAGAAGCATGTGAAATTTCAAGAAATTGGAATTCATTGTCTCGATTTCAAGCTCATTGTCAATTGCAAGTGTGGATCATGACAAACCAGTTCATTCGTTGACACTGGATTTGAGATAAATCGTAGAATTATGTTTGTCATGCGACTCTTAGGTGTTGACAAATAAAGACTAAACTTATTCTGCAATTACATGAACATCAGCAATGGTATAGCTAAAGAACCTTACAATAGAAACAACTATCCAGAGAGAGATAGCAGCTGGTGAAAGTGGCAGAAAGCTAAAGCTCTTGGAACAGAACCTGAAGCCTGAACCCTACACCCCGATCTTCAAAAAGCAATTCTTCCGATATATGAAGATTTATCGAAAGATGAATTATTGGGTTACTGAATTACTAAGAGATGTTTATGTCATTACACACAGAATTCAAACGAAAGTTTCAACTTGACCGTATTGGCTCCAAAGCACCTACATTCTTATTTAAAAGTAATCGAGGTTGCGGAATTTTTTGCTTTTTCCTTATTCAATGAAGGGAATTCATCACTTGTAATGATTATGGACGAACTAAAAGTAGTTGTTGACTCACAGAGCTTTAAATAAGTACGGCAAATGGATGAGTGGTGCATCAAACGACAGAATGCAAGCTCAAAATTATGCGTATGAAGAAAGTTAAGGGTTGCTATATGGTGCTGGAATAACTGATTAACTGTTAGGTAGTTTATACCATTTATAAATCAACCTCCTTTTAAAACAAATTACGATTTTAAATATATCTTGTCTCATATGATTCATTTAAAACAATTGGATTCAAGTCTAAGGTTTTTTATAATCACCAGTACATTCGTTTAGATAAATAAATAAAGATTTAGATTTACAGCCCGATTATGGAAAACATTTTCCCTATTCCAGCAAATTCAAAAGATCGGAAATGTTTATATTTCAATCGATCATCTTGATCCAGATTGAGGCTCTATTGCATAAAATTTTCTATTCAGATAATTATATTCCATCCAAGCCATATTATGAAGGCAATTGAAAAATAATACATTCGTGTATATAAAATATCGCTATGGATAATGGATGTGGTACTTAAAAAACAAAAATATATAGTAATCACCTAAAAATAACTTTGATATTTTATTTTGAACCTCATATTTTTTATCGCATGCTCATAGTTTATGTCTTCACCAAAGACTATCGTGACCAAATGGTCATATGACGATATTATACATTTTTATCTAGGCTTAGTGACGATATTGTACTAGGAAAAATATATATTCGTGGCAAAATATTTTTTATTGCGTATTTGACCGAAACTATTTTATTTGTCAAAAAGGCAATTATGCAGGTTATAGATTATAATTTTAATATCACTGTTTATTTTTCTATGATTAATCGATCTTTAAAATATGTATAATATAATATGGCGTTAACTTATCGTTATAAGGGTGGCTCAGAGGACCTAAATATATAGCATAGCTCTATTTGATCTTGACATAGTTGACAAATTTGTACACTGAGAGATTATATGAGCCCTTGACAGGACTTCTTGAGTATTATTTGCTTTTACATGAATTGTAAGGGTTGATTGATGCCATCGTCATGGGAGCTTCCAAATCGACCCAAATTCCTTCACAAAGTATATTCAAATATTATTTATCAGCCATTTTGCCATTTTTCTCTATTGTTCGTATATTTTTTTAAGTTGTGCACACAACATCTATAAATTAAAAAATTGACATTGATGTTAAACGGTTGATCTGCCATCGATTGCGTGACATTAAAACGCCCTGTATAATATTTCTCTATATTAATCCTACTGTTCATTTATCATCGAGACTGCAAAAACTTATTAATCTACAGTGGAAATCGCTACTTGCTGAACGCTCGCATGAGTGATTTACTGTCGGCCTCTATGGAAAGTGGTCACTGGAGCCCGGAAAATTTCTAATGATCGTGCAGGCTTTGAGACCTTTGACGTCATTTAAAAGTTTACAAAAGCTACTACAATACTAAAACATACTTTTTGCACGCGTGTTGTTAGCAAAGTGGCGTGAAAAACGTGCTTAAAAACAACCCTTATTTGTACAGAGAAACCTCAGCGCGACGTGTTGTATTTATTTCATGGCGTTTTAGCGCGTTCTTTTCAATGCTATCAACACAAATTAACATTGCACTTCGAAAATATGAAAATTTTAATTTCATGTAATTTTTCCAATGGGTTGTATTTGGGATATTTTTTATGGAAACCCCAAAGCCTGTTGATAAGTGTAACAGATATTCTCTGATAACCTTAATGTAATAAAGTAGAACTAGGTTAACACGAACTGGCGGCGACCAAAAAAGCATTTCGCGTTAACACAATTTTATCATAAATTAATGTATAATAATATGGCAGAAGAACAAACACATTATAACCACTTTGTGCTACTTTTCTAATATTATTTTATTTTATTCAAGATATGAAAATATTTGGGACATGTTAATTCATTAATCATTAACAGCAGTGAATATTTTCACAACCAAATACTCTTTAGACTAAACTATCTCTGTATTAATTCATTAGTGTTAACACACAATAAAACTTTAATGTAAGAGCTTCGATATTACGAACTAAAATTTTTAATATACATATTTTGCTTTTTAAAGTGTTATATCCAATATCGGACGTAGGCGATCTCCATGGGAGACCTTACTAAGTAAAGGATTTTTCATATGGTGATTTTATATTTTCCTTCCATAAAAATAATGGAAATAACAAATTAGGCGAAAAAATACCTTGTTTTAATGTCTTCAACTTGTTTTAACAAACATGATAACATTATATACTATCGTTAGCCAATTATAGTTAAAAATGGATAGATATATAGAGAAACCAAGGCCTCGATATAAAATAATAATAAAAAAGAAAGTCTATCTTGCGTATCCATTGTATTTTCACCCCTGCCGTTTCTTGTTCCAGAAAAATATTTCATCCAAAAGCTGAATGTCGTCGTAAAAAAATCAATTGTAATCATACAATTGGGTGCTGATAGTTAATCTAATTCATCATAAAACATACAAGAATATTTCCTAGGGTTGCTTTTTAAGCAATGTCGTAAAATACACCATTTAAATTGTTATGCGATTAATGCTGAAAATAATCAACATTTTCGTTATATTTTTGGTTACACATAGAGCGTGAATGTTATAAAGTTATTACCAACAAATAGACCAACCAAGGATATTAGCGATATTGAATGATGTTTTTATTCGACCAATAATTAAATGCAAAGTTATGAAAAAAATAACTGTTACATTCTTATTATAACTTAATAAGAATCATGATTGGGTAAAAACAATTTAAAAAAATGGCGATTAAAATCTCAATGACGATTTTAGAACACGAAGTACCCATTAATTTGTTGATGATGCGATAAACACATGTTATAAGATCATTAGGGAAATCCTCTCAAACAATCGATGAATAATCAAATATGCTTGGTTGTCTATGATTAATTATTCAGGAGAACCAGTATTGTATAGGTAAATTAATAAACAGTGAACATAGGTTCCATATGAATTCACATTGTTAATTGTACTAGATTAATCATAGAAATCAAAAGTTGAGGTTATTTAAATTTATTGGATCTATGAAATGTTTTTACATAATTTATTATAAAGTCAAAGAAATTTATGATTATTCTTTATGCGTTGGATTTGGATCCCTTAAATTCAAAGGACTTATCAATGTCAATGTAGGTTTAAGCAAATTGGGTTAAAATCTTACAATTCAGTTCTATTCATATATTTTAAGCATTTAAATGATACAATAAGGATCGCCTTTAAATTAATAAATTTATTGTAATAGTTATATAAAGCGTTATTGTATACTTTGTTATTATTCATTGTTGAAATAACAGCAGGAATCCTCTTTTATCATCAGAAAGCTATGCATCGATCCAATTTGGCGTAAAGTCATCAAAAAACTTTAAACAATTCTAAAAAGAAGTGTTAATCCAAGTTTCAATGTTTTAAGGAAAGAAAAAGCTTTAAATTCAGGAAATGCAATTTTGGGACTTAACTGCAAAAAACTTACACGTAGAACGTTTTTTAAGAAATTCACTTTCTTTTACACACTTTAATAAAATGATTTTATCATTTTTGTTAACGTTTGGATTAATTTAAAACTTTTAGCGAATCTTCTTTATAGTGGCTCTATTTTATTGGTTCAATGTTTTTCCTATCAGAATCAGGAAATTGGAAAAATTATAACTGTTTTCTCAACATTTATTGAAGTAAGTTGTTCAGAAACTAGCCTATCTATAGGTTATTTTTATTATTTATCAAAAAATATGAAATAAAATAAAGATCATTTTCAAAGAAATATTTCATATTTTCAGATCTGTTTTTACTGGGTGATGTCCCATACAAAATTTTAATCAAAGCATCTCTATTTTTTTCTAAAGGTCTATGTATTTGTAATTTTCTCCTTTGTAGAAATAGCTTCAACAAAGGATAGCCTAATCCTTTTTCTCCTTTGCTTCAAAATGGGTTAAAATGCAGCTGCAACGGTTAAAGTTATTTACTAGGTGTTTGGACTAGATACCTACAACGAACAAACAGTACAATGGCGGCTTGCAAATAATTCTAAAAGGAAATTTTAATTTAGAAAATAAACCATGTAAATGTTCCACTTGCAGCATTGGAGATGAGAAACTAATAAAAATCCAAATCCATAGTGAAAAAGATAAATCCGAAAGTAGTTTGATTTTCAACCGTAAATTTAAAATTATATATGATACTATATTATTCGTACAAAAAATCACACATGAATAATATTATGCAATTAAATTGGTCACACAATTAAAATTGATGCAAACTTTACAGGCGAGATCTCTTGATTAAGTATTAAGTTTCGAATACATTTAATATATGTGGGTGTTAAATATAGTCGCGGATAAGTTTGACCGAATAAATGAACAACAATAAAGTTTCCAGCCATTTATAAGCGTTTTGTTTTCGCGAAGATTTCAACCCTACGAAATGTATTATGTAATTGTTCTCTATATCACAAACGGCAAGTGCTTTTGTATTGTAAATGGCTCGATCGATGAGTTTCGCATCGTCCTCATCGCCATCGAATCCTGACGACGCTTCGGTATATTTTCGGAAAATTATCATAAGATTAGAGGGATGGTCACGCGACGTGGAAAATTCGCCTAAAAAAAGTCTTCGGTCCTTTTCCGGTTGAGCCGGAAATGTCATCCGGAGCGGTTTTATTGCGAGCATGTGTCATGTGCAAAACACATGGAGGCGAAAATATCCACTTAAAATGTCATTCATTGTGACGGATCGGCAATGGCATGCCCGTTTGTAAATTTATTTATTCATGACAATGTGTAACAAGGCCCATTTCGCCCATAAACTTAGGCCATAAAAGCACTCGGACCACCCGCCGAAGGGATTAGTTTTTCAACACAAATTATTAGTGCCGTTTGACATTTTAATTGATAAGCCATGTATAAGTTGTACATAGATTCGTATGGGAGAAGTGACAAAAAACGGGTTAGCTCACAATAAGCCCTTAGGAGATTTTTTTTTTTTGAAAACACATGATAAAAAGGTACATCATAATGTACTCAAAAGTATGTTTTATGTAATGAAGTACCAATACAAATGCCATGAAATTTATTACTACGCAAAATATTGAAATCTTGTGAAAGTCTATCACATCGTTAATTTGATCCTCTCATATCATATTTCACTTTATAGGAATCCATAAATTAGATTGATAATTTGTTTACGTTATATACCTTTATGGCAATAGGGAATTTACATCTGTCACTTCTGTTATTTTCAATGATTAATATGGACGACTCTTTCAAATTATACTTGTAAAATCCAACATTTAACTTAAATTGTTTTTATAAAAAAGACATTCTAATAGAATTGATTTACCTCCTTGTCAATCATGGACGTATCGTGATTAACGATATATGCTTCTCTTTTAAATCTAGGCTATGAAAAATATCTGTCCCAAGAAATATTGGAGAAATATTGGCTTCAAAAATATAACTTTTAAAATAATTAATTCAGCACATCTTCCAAATTTGGAAGATCTACCATTATGTAATACAATCGATCGTTAATAATTATATTTAACTTGATTTATAGTTGTGAAAAATTAAATACTGTTACGGATCAATAAAGACTAAAAATAATAGTAGAACCCAAAATGGTTTTCGTTTTACTGCTTGACCGTTTTTGGGGATTAGTTGCATTTAGGATGCTGCACTTTCAAGTCGCAGTTTTGTACTCTTTTGGTAACTATACTCATCAAGAATAAATTGTGATTTTTAAAATTCAAATTTAATAACCCAATTTACAATGGATCGATTTTCGCCGAGTAAAGAATTTATTCGAAATTTAATGCTTCATCATTTTCTCAACAAAAAGACTGCAACGCGGTTGATTAAAAATATTTTCGATATACTGGGCGATATTTTAAGTGTTTTGGGAAATTTTGATTTAAAAAATTATCCTGGAAGTGGAAGACTGCGTAAGGTGGATGCTGCCACACTGACTACTGAAAATACAAGTTATTCAGCTATTGAAAAAAAATCGGCCAATCTTGGATACTTATGATTGAGTGTTTAAAGAAATATGGAATGTGTGGAGACGAGAAAGATGGGTGAGGCTCGAGCTAAGCGAAGAGAACCTGGGCGACCACATTAACGTATGCGATCAACTTCTAAAAATTGAATCCGAAACGTCGTATTTAGACAATTTAATAACGTGAAATGAGAAATAGGTTCGTTACTCTAATTATAGACGCAAAAACCAATAGCTATCGAAGGGTTAGGAAGCAAAAACGACCCATAAACCCGGCCGGACAACTACAAAAATTTCTGTTTGGTGGGACTGCAAGAGTATCCATTCATTTTAAAACACTTAAACCTTCGCAAAATACAAATGCAATACTTTATTGTGAGCAATCAGATTGTTTAGTAACAGAAATACAAAAAAAGGACCCTCTCTCGTGCATTGAAGATAAGTGTTTTTACAGCATGAAAATGCTCACCCCCATACGGTAAAAACAAAGCAGGAAAATTAAACAGCATTGGATGGAAGACAATCCGACATTTTTCTTATTTTCCAGACATTGCTCCATTGGATTTTCAACTTTTTAGATCTATGCAGCATTATTTGGATGGGGAAAATAGGTGAAGAGAGGTTAAATTTTTAACATTTAAAAAATCTTTATTACTATAGAAACTTCTTATGAAGCTCACGAACATGACATCTAAAGAAGAAGATTTAATATATAACATTCAATAATTGTGTAATTATGCAATTTTTTTTAAACCATTCACGTTTCATAATATGGCAGAACATAAAAATCTTTAAATGATACATCAATAGATCGTTAGTACGGTTGTTGGCAGATTCTATAATAAATCTTCATTTCAATCGTTTAGTTTTTAACATTTAATCATATATTTTATACTTAAGTTCACGTTATCGTTCAATAATTAATCAATATAATGTGAAATCAAAATAATATAAATAAACTGCTTTTGAAGTCACAAAATAAATTGAATTTGTAATCTGACATTTGTAGAATTTATTTACCTATTATAAATCAATCCTTTTCGACTTGTAACACGTACTTATTTTATTTTTATTACTAAAATATTGAAATATTTCATAAAAATTCGTGTATATTACAAAGATCTATCTTATTTATATTATTTTATACAAAATATCTACATTAAATCCAAGATTTAATTCCAGATTAACGATCGTAGCCAAATCCTACGCATTTCATATAAATTTCAAGTATTGATCTAAATAATCATCTAATTAAAACAACACGGGAACAAAACTTTAACTGAGCTCATTCAGGTTCATTGAATTTTAACATCAGAAATTATGGATTTTATAGAAGAAGTTTTCAAGGTAATTTACGCTAAATAAATTTATTCTTATGCGATTTATAAGCATCATCAAACATTTTCTGACTAAAGTTTTAATTCTGCTCGCAAATATTGAATGGAATTAATTACCTTTGTATTACAAAGCTAAGTGGTAGCTGCCCTGTTCATTTCACTCAATTTCCAGGTATTATATACAAACGACATCGTTAGGTTTTAATATGAACTGTTTTAATATTTAAAACCAATTCCCTCATATTACATCATAAAATGGTATAACCATAGGAAATATATTTGTAGCCAAATTGTAATTATAATGCGATCGTATTGATCTTTGAAACTACTCTGAATTGACTTCATAGTTTTATAAATAATTATATTTTATCAAAATTAATATCGCTATAAATTATATAACAAATTCTCCATGCTATGTGGAATAAGGATGCTCCCTCACAATTTGCAAAGTTGACTTTCAGAGATCCCTCGGGCTTCAAATTTCGCAAACGGCAAGTTATCGGGTATGTGGATATAATTAAGTTATGTTGTCGAAGTCACATTCCCAATTTAAACCTAAAATTTCGTGTCTCAAATATAAAAAAATCTTGGAATATAGTTATCCAAAATATTTTAATATTGTTGATATAGCTCATTTCTGATTAACGAAATTTTAAAAAATATTAATGAATGCCTATAATATTTACTTTCTTTCCAAAATAATCTTGTTTGGTATATTCATTGTTTTATTAACTATTTTTTAAGATTTCTTATTCTTATGATCTCGGATCCTTTATCAGACGTAGGTAATTTACACAAGACAAATTTAATATAATGTTTTATGTGATGGCTTCGAATGTTGCTTTCCACGTGTTATTAAACGTTTTAATATGTATTATGCTACTTGTATAGAACCGGAAAATTAGTATAAATCTGATTCAAGACGACTGATCTAAAACATCGATACTTTTATTATCCTAATTTTGTATACACAATGAATCTTCAACTTTTCTGGAATTAAGTCGCAGTAGCAAGTAGCAAGAAGAATTGTTATAAGAATACAATAATTAATATAGTATACCAACATCAATGTTTGTTATTCGTTCGAAATATTTAACTAAGTATAGCATATGTTAACAATTAAATTTTATATCACGTAAATACTTCCTTAAAGCATTCTTCATGTCCCTCAAAAAAATTATTATGAGGCGTCAAAAGAGTTTGCTCAAAACCTCCAGATTAATTAAATATAATAAAAATTTGGCGATGATCAAAACCAAGCTGCATTAGGTTAACATTCAACCCCCTAGGGCAGTGTTTCCCAATTAGTGTAATTCGGAACACCGACTCTCCGCAAAAAGAGTGTAAGGATTTAGCTTTTATCCGTCATCGCTTTCATACAAACGTGGCTTTTGAACTTTGTGTATAAAAATGCTTTTAGGTTGAAAATATTTAAAATTTAAAGGAATCTGTGGCTGCTTTTATATTGAAGCTACCAAAAAATGTAATTAAAAAAGTATAACAAAGCCTTTCAAATCTCGTTATACGATTAAAATAGAAATGTTGGTATTTTTTGATGTTGATATATTGTATAAACTAGAACTTCATATTTAAAGTTCTTATCTGCATTTAACTTTTACTAAGATTTAAATAAACACATTAAATTGCAATAGTCAATACAAAAATATCGCTAATATGTGGTTTAATTTTCAAACGTCGATAATATGCATAATTGTGAACATCAGACCTGCATAAAATAGTCATGTCAATATTTTATAATGAAACATTCCATTGAAGACGATGATTGTTCATTAATAAAAATGCATTTCCATCCAATGAAATAGAAGCTTAATGCATTCTTAATGCACCTTTAATGATCCTTACAATAGGGATAGTTAGCAGCATTTGGTCGTTATCATGTTATTACTATAAAAAAACACATTTAATTTTAATCACATTCCTACCGATTTTCCAGTGGTCTTTGGAGTGAATTCGGAAATATACACTTTAATGTATTCAGTCCTTTATAAAAACAAAAAGCGTAGGATTTCCTTCCTTGAAATTCACAAACATTTATAATATCTTAAAAATAACATCTAGCATGCAAAAATAAATCCACTCGATAATTTTGATAGAAAAACACAAACATTCTTGAAGTCTTTCACATTTAAAGCAGATTATTAATTCATCATGCATTTTCATTCACACTACACAGAAAGGAGTCCCAAACTTACGAACGGACTGTTTAGAAATTCAAGCTTTGAGCTTTCAGCTGCAAATGGTATATAAAGGAGCATTGCACCGATATATCTTCATATATAAGCTTTTATGCTGATTGTGATCGGGTCCTCCGAGTTGGAGAACTCTCGAAAACCAATACAGTCTGTTTGTACATAAGTTAGGGTCTACTTGTGGAAATGTGGCACAGAATCTCAAATAAAATCAGCACATTCTAAATGCACCATGCAGTGAATGATCAACGACGATTTTTTTAAAACATTTTATATTAAAATTCCAAGTGAAAAAGTGATTCATCTATTGAGACTATCTATGTCGATTGAAGATTGATGAATCTATCTGTAGAGTTTGTATTTGGAACAGTTTGTTAGTGCTAAACATAAATGATCGTCCCCGTTTCGTAACACATTTTGACTACCCTTCTAAAAAGATGATAGCTTTAGTGAACTTATCCAGCTTGTAATCGATACGAAATTGCTTCTTTTATATCTTTCCGACTCAAACAGATGGCATTCACGAAAGTCTCCACATTTGAAATATGATCTTTTGAAAAAAAAAAACTCACGTGCGTGCAAGAACAAACTCTGGCTAAATAAAGACTCGCAATGTACCAAGTTTATCAAGGAAATCATATTTGTATGAAATAAAATACTTTCGTTACGTATGATATACAATTGGTTATATGAGACGGCTGATTGATTTAATATCGATTCTTTAACATTAAAATAACATGGGACGTTGAATTACATTATTATGAATTAATAAAACTGATTTTTATAAATGGAAAATAGGATAGTAAGATTATTTTAATATTTTATACATAGTTTACTTATAGAGATGATTAGAAAGACAATCGATATGATGAATAAAATCAAATTATAATTGATCCAAAAATTATATATATTTATGCACTTTATTTTTATAAAAAATATGGATTGTTTTATTAAACATTGTGGTAATTATGAATAATTCATATTTGATTTAAATCTGTAATTTTCTAACGATCATTCAAATTTGCATTAATATTCATGATTGAAAAAAATATATAACTAGGAATTATTACGAGATTACTAGGAATTCTAAAATAGTTAACCATTTTTTAGCACAAATATAAACGTTCTTTAACTATAAACTTGTCAATCTAAAATAATTTAGTCTGTAAATTTTTGATTTCTTTTTAGATAATTGCTGTGATTTTTTATTAAAATGGTATTCTAAAAGTGTCATATCAAATGAATAAAGAGATGATAATAAATCTTTCCAGTAAAGGTTATCCTTGGATGCTCTCGCAGTATAAGGACGTTCATCGTCTTGATGAAATAAAACTCCTTTTCAAATTTATGTGGTTTTTTTTTTTTAATTTAATTTTCAGCTAAGCCATTTCAATTTATCTCTTTTATCATAACCTCTAGAGAGTATGTCAATCTCTTGATTGCTGTTACAAAGAAGAATAATTGAAAAAAATGATGAGCAATTGAATATAGTCATCTGATGGTGATCCTGATTAGATGTGGATATATCATGTGCTGTTTAAACATCAATTTTGTTTAACATGCCAATAAGTGCTAAATCTTTATTTTGTGATCCATGTAGTTCAAATTTTTTAAATAAAATCTCATTCATTAATATAATTCAATCAGTGATGTGAGCAAATCACTGTTGATATTAGAATTTTCGATCTAAATTAATCCTTCATGATTCAATTTTATGACATGTAATTTTGATTCCAGCTTTGACATCCATTAAGTATTAATACTATTTTGCAAAAATAATCAATTATATTCAATGATTTCTAAATAACAGCAGCTGGTTTTTTGCACCCCTGACAGAATAAATTGTGTTATTTTCGATTAATTTTTAGTTGTATTTTTAAATAACATATCTGATATAATTTATATTAATCATCACATTTATTTTTAATTTACTTCGATTATTCACCGATTTTTAAAAAATATTTTATGTTTAAATCGTATTTTTGGTCTTCATTATTTAAAAAGACATATAAATGTTACAGACAAATCTAATGCATCATAAATAATATTTCGGCCGAGCTTTTATCATTTAACATCAAAAATAAAATTAGCGAAAGTATAATTAAGAGAAGTCAGTAAGAGTCACTACGTTTATATCAAGCAGGATTATACATTGAAAGGTCTCAAGTACTAAAAGAGGCTCAAAATCCAGCCGAGTTAATTACTATGAGGGGCACAGTATATATTATTCAGAGGCTCTTTACTGAAAAGTTTTGTACTGTTTATGAAATATTGCAGCTGTAGAGAATAGTCCAACTCCATGCTTACTACAAAACTTCTTCATTGCGCATTCCATTCAACTTTGTCTTTCAATTATGCGTCCTACAAAAGGGGAAACACTTCGCTTAGATATTCACCTGCATTTATTTGCATAGCAAAATGTTCTTTTTCGGCAATATTTTTATACGACATCCTCGTAGAGTGAATAGTAGAATAAATAATGTCGCATTTGAAATATTACAAAGCTTTAATTCGAATTGTTTTAATCGACGGCTTATTTCAAAAACGTGTTCGTGTACTACTACTTGAGCACGTCGAATTCGATCGATTTTCTTATATGGAATTCTGCCAGATAAGATTTTTTTCGATTCTGTTGACTTTGAGCTGTTAAAAATTATATAATAAAGTGACCGTTCTATATATTAAAACTATAAATATTATTCACAGTTATATCATACGAAATTCGGTGTAAACCACCACAAGGCTAAAATTGTTTAAATATTGCGTAAACTTCAAATGTTTGCTCTAAACTTTGATAGCTTTTAAGCTTGTGCATGTGACTATCACATCTACGTGATTAATAACTAGTTAATCCTTCAGTCACGATGGAAAGCTTCATTCTACAAAAGACATATTTGAGCATTGTTGACTGAAACTTTTCTAGTGTATATTAATATATTTTGATCTGGGCGAATTCAAATTATCTTTAAGATAATATATTGATTTGTATTATTTATTTTTTAATTTTATTATATTTCATTTAAATTGTACTTTCATGCTTATTATTTAATGTTGTTCACTATTAGCATAATGTGAATGATGTTCAACAAGATGTGGTGATGTGAATCGTGCTCTATGCAATTACCATGAATTAAACGAGCACAATTAGCCAATTATATGGAAAAATTTAAAAGAAATTCGTGATTTATATATGTTCAATAGCAAAAAACAGCCATAGTAAAGTTCATACTGTCATCTGAATAATTTTAGCAGAGATCGAAAATATCAAATTTCGATATCTGACAAAAATTAGCATCCAGATGTGACAATATGGTATACGTTTTACAGTGATTGTTTTCAATTATTGTACTTTGAATATACAATGCGCAACTAAAGACTAGATGCGTATTGTACCAAAATGTATATGCAAAGACACTCTATGATCAATATGACAACGTTTAAAATTGCAATGCACAAATAGATATTAAAAAAAAAATTAACACACGACCTGCGATATCTGAAAATCCGCAAAATTGATCATTTTTTTGACAATTATATCACAACGTATGAAATTGGAAGCACTTCGTGCACCGTGGAGAGAGAAATAATTTTGGAAAAGAAACATTCGTGCGGCGGTGTTACGAGCTTTGGACGGTGGCTGGTGGACAATTCGGTGGCGGTGGGTTAAAGGATGTTGGAAAGTGGGCGACGTGAGGTTACCGTGGGTTGCCAGGGCTCGTAGACCACCCGTCCTGTAGGGCTCGTAGGGCTTGTAGGGCCTGTAGGACTCGTAGGGCTCGAAGGGCCTGTAGGGCTCGTAGGGCGATATGCTGGAGAGACGCAGGGAGGACGCGAGGGACCAGCTCCTCCAAACACCATAGCTCCCATCCCCTGCACCATGGTACACAACTACAGTCCATATATACTTATAAATAATGTGAATGATGACCAGGCACTTTTCGTTCGGCGAGCCTTCGTTAGATTGATGACTTCGAACTCTACTTTCCCGATTATTTCGGAGTGTTTTGACGAGCTTAAATTCCTAGATTTGAAATGAGAAATAATATTTTCCCCAATAATCTATTCAATCAATGTAGCGAAAAGTAAATGCATTTATTCCTAGAAACGTGTGGCAAAAATAAGATCTTACTTACAAAACCCAACCGAAAATATATCATTGAAATTAACTCGATATTAAAATATTAATATTTAATACTACAACGATCGTTATTGTCTTATTCATTAACCGAGATTATCTTTCTTAAACGTAGAAAGAATTATATTTTACCATAAAATTATAAACAGAATTCAAACATATTACTTTTATATTTTTCATGTATTCCAATACATGAACATGAAAAATAATGTTTCGGACAAATAGAAAAGAAATCGATTTGAAAGAGCAAAAGCACTGCAAATGCTTGGCAATCTCAAACATAAAGCCAACAAACGAAACAATCATATTTAGTTAATGAAGAAACCCAAAAATAATTTGAAGCACTAAGTGACTATGAGAAAAAAGGACCCATTAAGGTCATACCAAAAGACGCAGTTTTAACAAAAGTGTGACAAATTATTACAAAATGCACTCACAGAATGAATAATACATAATCTAAGAATTTTATTTTCTCAGAAGGAATGTTTTAAATTTATTTCAATGCATCTAAATTTTATAGATCATCAACAGCAACTATAAAAAACTCGGCTCGGATCCTTTTCAGCGCTTTGAATTGATAACACTTGGCCTGGTGGGCCCTTTTGCTTTTTCTGTAGTATAAATTAAGGTCACCTTTAACCCCGGGTTATAATTGTTTATTATAAGACTGTAAACATTTAAACCATCTGCAAAAACGAAATTAAAATCATTTTCCGCCCCAACTTTTTAGACTAAATTAAAGCAGATTATATTTTTTTCTAAATTATTTATAATTAAATTCAACCCTCATACTTTCGGCAAAGTATTATAAATAAGTCCACTCGAATGCCACTCCCCACTTAATGCGTTAGTTAATTTAAAAACTCGTACACACAAAAAAATTCAGGAAAAAAAATTAACGAACGACGCTCTTCGCACAAGAAATAAAAGCCGGTTAAATGAGTTAATTAACGGGACATGAAAAGGTTAAATTGGTTATACACGACCCGATTGCTAATTAGGCGCTCTGCTTCTGGGAAATGATAACAGACAGTTTCAAACAACATATTTTCTGAGCTTCGCCAATTATATCGAATAATATACATATATATTTGTGAGAATCCAGGATACTTTCGATAAAGATTAAAGGAATAATGCCCAGGATAAAAATTAAATGGTGGTTTATTGTTCTTTCGTATGATAAATATGCTCGTTCCCTTAAATCCGAGTGACGTATGAAATGACATATTTTATGCAAAATTCAATATTTTCTTATACAGTAAGGATAGAAGAGGCTTTTTTTGGTTTTAAAAATATTTTTAATTGATTTTTGTGTTAAATGTTTCTTTAATCTATCGACATGTTGATAAATTAATTGTTATTATGATCTATTTAAAATGCTTGAGAATTCATAAATTTCTCTTCTTAGCAGTACTGTATAATATTATATTCAAACACATATATATTTTCGTAGGTTGACAATCAATCACGAATTTATGTCGGTATTAAATCAGCGCTGTATCGGTATCAGTAACAATCAAATTAAATTATCGCGTGTAACGCTAAAAACATTAGATTTTTGCCTTTTTCGATATATATTTCTGAGCTTTTGTACTTTTTAAATTTTGGGTGGCTGTAATTTCATGTATGTGTTCTGAGTCTTGAACGCTACTGCTGATACTATCCCATGATAATGAATGTCTGTCAAACATGCGAATGGAAACCAATGGAGTCAGATCTATGTTTGATGTATGATCATAACTTGAATAATTCTTAAGATATTACTTTTACTCTCAAGCTAATATCTGACAGACCTTTTAGTAGCCTGTAAGGTTTCCAAGGATACGCCATGTAACTGTATTGCGGCTGGCGACATCCGGCGGTCCTGGTGGAAATATGCGCACTCATCAACTCACCCAGGTTATTATATGCAACAGTTAAAATAATTGAACATCTTTTCTACGATAGGATCCAATGGAATGAGGTTGAAGGCAAACTTGAAAGACTTACCGAATGGTAGCTCAAAACGGCAGTCGAGAAGTAAGGCGTGTCCGGTCGCTCCGGCGGTCCCAACAACTTCAGATCCTCTCACAACTAATTCTCCTGCTAAGGGTACCCAGCGGCCACAGCCCTCCTATCATGGACAAAAAATAAAGATCACAGTCAACACATAAAATTAACATCGTCTGTAATAATTTTATAGACAATTCTTCGTCCAGTCCTATAACTTTAATGTGCCACTTATCCAATTTATTGCATCATAAAGCTTTCTGAGTACATCCCTTGTATGCGCTTAATCATAACACGTCCAAACAATTAAATGCCAATAAACTTGGAACAAGCATAACATTTTTAATGAAAATACATTTTTATGCTTATATAAAAATATTACACTAAGCATTTAACTTATTTAATCCCAGTCTGCATACACAATTTTTCCAAATTTATAATAATCTTCAACAACGTTATTTTTTTGTCATATCATAGAAAGTAATTTCTTCTAGATCACATGTATAATGACAATCAAGTTAATTAAAATAAGTTTTGATAAAATCCAAACAAACAAACCTTTGACAGTCCGATTATTTTTAATCTACAATATTTCTAAAAGATTTTTAGAGTTTCCAACAAAAGTATAAAAAAAACAATATTTTCATAAACACCTACAGCTTGATGAGTTAAATAAATGCCATTAAAAACATTAACACGTATAGACAAAAAACACATTCAGATAAGCATAATGTATATTTTTTATAAATCATAATTTGTCAGTATTTTAAGCTTCTAGTGAATTTAATTTATAATAAAATAATAAAACCATTATTTTCTTCAAATATAAGCCATCGGCCAGAAATTATTAACTAAATTAAAGTACACTTGATCCACATTACCACAAGAGCGAAATATTATCTATATATATATAATACAGTAGAGTTTCGATTATCCGGGCTTTGTTGGGGAGGAAAGACATGGATAACTAGAAAAATACGGATAATCCAAATAATCATATTTCTACTTGGTTTCGAGTATATGTAATGTCATATTTACAATACAATTTTTTGTTTTATAATTTTATAACTTATTATTTATTTGCGGCCTAGCCACATTTGACTACTCCTAACTTCTTCTAGCTTACATAGTCGATCCTACCCAATAATATAGAGCATGATGAATCTTATCGGCTCGGAGCCAAGAAGCTTTAGGAACAGAACAAGGACAAGAAGAACGCCAAATATACGGCCTTGAGGAGAGACATATGAAGAACTCAACTTTGCAACTTCTATATCGTTTTAAAATCACCGAACTAAGAAGGTCAATCTGAAATGGGAAACCGCTCAGTCTCGAATTCACTCGGATAAGTTGTACGAGGACGGGGAGACACCCTCAGTTGGTACAGGGCCTAGCGAGGAAAGGAGGGACTGGACTTTGCACTCCAGAAATCCCTTTCCAGTAGAATCAAAAAGGTCGTCTAGAGGAGTTTTTTACTGTCTCCCAAAGAAAACTACTCAGTCTTTACAAATTTCCCACACTCCCTATAGAGAAGCTCGCGAAAGCGCCCTACGACACGTTCATCCAGGTGATCCGCTGGGTAAGCTTTCTAAATGAAGCTCAGACATCATGCTATCTTCAATATCGAACGAACGATAAGGTGAATGTATGATACAGACGTGATGAATGTAACCCCTTCCTGTGAATGGATATTGAAGACGCCCATAGCTCTGCAGTGGACTATTTGTGGCTGCACTACGATGATGATGATGATTTATTAAGAAAAACTCTCGCAGCTACGATAGTAAATGGCCGTTAGTAATTAATACTAACCGCTACCAAAATATTTAAGAAAATCTGTAATTTTTGTTTGTTTTTGAGATTTTTTAAACAAATTTCTAATATCACTTCGAATTGCACATCACTTGAAGTGTCATCTTCATTTTCTTCCTCTAGAGAAACAAAATAAACGATGTCTACATCATCCATGTATTAAAAACTGGATCATTTGAATCATTATCGAGGTACTCATCGATGTTTTCCTTATCCACGTTTTCAAAAAAAATTAAAAATTTCAATCAATAATTCACATATTACAGATATATTATTTACTTCATCCTCTTCAGAATATATTAATCTGTTTCCATGCCAGGAAAAATCTTTCTCTTTCGACCAAGATTGTGTTATTCCATGTATAAAATCCAATGTCGTATTTTATTTACAGTTTAATTGAACAAGTTGTCTTCTTCTTCAACATGAGTTTTAAGAAAACAGTAGCGATAAATACGTTTCATTAATGCTATAACGCTTTGGTCCTTGGGCTGAAATAAAGATATTACATTAGGGGGCAAAAATTTTGCAACCACAAGTCCATCACTTGTTTTCAATATGCTATCATTTGGATGAGAAGAAACATTATCTAATAAAAAAATTGTGCTTTCTGTGGCATTTCCTTATTTTTTTTAAAAACTTGCACCTCTGGAACCCATTTCTTTTTTAACTAACCTTCAATCTCCCTGCCTATCCATGCCCCTTTCTGAATATAATAATCGACATTGGAGTTCCCTTAAAAGATCAAGGTGTATTTGCTTTACCAATCACTAAAAAGAATATTTTATGAGTTCCTAATGCGTTTCCAATATTATATCACCCGGGGCTCTTTTTCACAAACTTTCATAATCTACATTATTCGGTTGTTTTGAGAACCAAGATAATTAAAACATGAGAACGGGCGTTCATTTTGGTATTCTTATCGCTTTGAAGAGTTTTGTTTCTTTATTCTTAATCTGTGTACGTAACATCTCATGTACTGCTCAGGAGTTACCTCATTATCAGAGTATCAACACATTTTTTTAGTATTGTATTCAATTTGTTGTGTGCGTCTCACAATCAAACATACAAGAAAAAACATAATTAATATTTTTTAGACACGGATAATCTACAAACCGGATAATCATTAGATATATTTTATTTATTTATTTATATATTTTGTATATATTTATCTAAGAAATTCTATTTCTACAAAAAAAAAAATTAACACTGCTTAATTGATGTTGTCTGTCCGTATTTCGGTTTCATTTGTCGAGACACTAATGGATTAAAGTTCATTAAACTATGAACTGAATTTAGAAATGTCATTAAAAGAAAGGGCTTAGTAACGAGGGAAATCCAAATTAATTATATCTCAATTTTCAAAGCTTCCCCAATTAATATAATTAATGGAAAACCTACTTACAGGCGCTATTTAATCTATCCAATTTTATGTTTAATGTATTTATAATATTTGTATGTAGATTATATCAGAACATGTTAATATTTATAAAATATGCATCATATGTAATTTAATTCAAAATTTGCGCATGCAAAATGCATCCAAATAGCCAGAAAAATTGACATTGCTATATTAACACCTCTAAAATGTGATTGTTAATTATTAATGATTACTTCATTTATTTACGATAATAGTTCAAATGAGCTAAATTTCATGTATTTTATAAAAAGATTACGAACAAAAATATGAAATTCACAGTGTTTTCAATCACCACCTATCGTGATTTTGTTTGAATTCAAATACTTTAAGAAAAATCTTTGAATTGTTTTTTCAATCGACCAATTTGTATAAACTCTAATTTAGCTTGAAGATGTTGCGATACGATTATATAAAAGATTATTGTCAATTTCATCAAAATTAGTTCAAATTAGGAATCTTATATCAAGAAATAACACTAGAGCCTTCTTCAAAAGGGGTTAAAACAATGATTTTGAAATGGGTTGTTATATCCCTTATCTTGTTCAACCATAAACAGTGTGTCTCTTTAAACACTTTAATGGGTAAAATCAAACGGGGTGATAAAGGACAAATATTTCCAAATGATCTATATGCGTTAAGCTCCAAAATAACAATGCACGGACTAGAATTATTTTTCATCATTTTGGAATTAAGGTGTTGAAAATCCATCGCTTATATATGATACGATCAGCTTCTTTAAACTTAACATACCTCTTTAATATTCCACCACTAATATGTATTAAGGGAAGATGACAATCCGGGGGTAACGCAATTATTTATTCCACGTGTTTAAGTACCATGAATTTTCATTACCTTTGTTTAGAAATGCCTATCATGATTACGCCATAAATTATACAAATCCTGGTGAAATTTGTTCCTTGACAGAACTAATGTTATCGTATTACTTATTCTACGTTTCGGAGAAAGTTGCACAAAAGGTGATAAAAGAGCAGCGCTCTACGTCTCAGCTACCAAATTTCAACCTTTTAAAATTTGAACCAAAAAATGGAGTGAATATCAAAAATTGTATTTCAAATATAATATTGTCATGAAATCGTTTGCTAAAGCCTTAAGTAAACGTTGATTTTTAATCCAGTACTTTCGGCAACATCGTTCAAAGGTAATGAAAATACATTTAATATACGACATGAAATAAATTTAATCTAGATACCGTTTACGCTATGAAAAACAATTTTGGCTCACATTTGGGAGACGTGAATTTTTTTCTGAGCTCGATTATAAAGACAAACTTCTGCAGTGAGTATATTTTTTGTATTTTCTCTAAATCAATGTGTGTTTTTACTTCAAAGTATCGTAAAGATTTACGCACTTCTATTTTATTCAAAGCTTTTGTATGCCAAATTTAAGCACGTTAATGTAACGCCCATCAACATGTATGGAAAAGGTCAAATTATTAAATACAAAGTTGAATCCAATATTTGAATAAACATTCGAAAACAATTTAACCCACATATATTTGAAATTAATTGTGATCTAAATTTGAGCTTTGAAAGGTTAAATCTGAGCTTCCTACGTCCATCTACTTTAAGAGCTTTAAAGTTTGACGTCAGCTACCATGCCAACAGTTCAACATAGTCTGGATCTTCCCACGGAGCCTTTAAAACCCACTATTGATACCATGATTCATGTAAAATTATCAATATGTATGTCCAAAATCTGTTTTATGAATAATAATAACTATCTCAGTTCACACAAGAAGTCTTAATTTCACAATTATATAATTTACTGAGGAAATGGGTATAGGAAATGTAATTATATCCTCATTTAATATAACGCCAAATTGTTTTAAAAACATCTTATAATATTAGCACATTTTAATGTGTGTTTGAAGTCGACATTTCTGTATTTATTTATTCAAGCTTAATGTAGCAAAATCAAAAGCAGAATAAACGTAAATACGAAACTGACGCTAAGAAACGGGAGTGTAAAAAAGTTATACTGAAAACACGCTGAAAACCGAATGTAGTCGTAAGAAAGATGAAATGGTAGATAAAAAGTAGATTTCTTGTGAAATATGCTCAGAGAAAACGCCCACTATGTGAACTTTCGTTTTTTTCCCCCCCAAAACGTTTATAAACAAAAAAATCATTATGGCAGAAGTTGAGGTCAAGAAAGGCTCTGAGTATCGATAAGTCTTGAAATAAAATGAGCTTAAGGGATAATAAAAAAGATGGACGTCTTTGATGTTATTATTTAAAATCGCTTATTTAAAATTGCGTGCGACCGATTTTCGGATCGATCTAATGCTTTTTAAAGCTTCAAAATAATTGTTTTTCTTTTGAAGGGAGAACAATGAATTTTTCGCTGTGAAGTAATTTAAAAGTCCCGCTCCCCTGTTCGGAGGGGCTGTGTTTAATCAATATTTTTAAAAGCGGAGTAAATCCATCTTAAAACTTTTGACAGAAAACAAATTCGCGCTACAGAACATTTGAGGTTTTATAAAAGAAGAACGTCTGAAATGAGGATGAGAATTGAAAACCCGATTGCTAAGCAGTGTAAAGGTAGAATAGAAAAATGCCGTTGGAAAAATGTGCGATTGTAAAATGAGAAAAACCATCGTGGAAAGCAGAGGAAATGCCATTAGACGCATCAGTTGCAGTTTCAGCTTTCCTGGCGGGTGCTGGAAAGTTTTTCAATTCCGTATATAGCTTCTCGAAGCTGAAGCAGACTTCCTTTATTGATTCCTAGTTTGGTATTGGTAATATAACGCCTCGAGAATGCGATCATTAGTCACTTATAAATCACATATCCTTACTCACTAGTATAAGTTGACTTTAGAACATTCGCCGAATGAAATTTCCATTGCTCATCGTAATGAATATGAACTAAGAGAACACTTTTCAAAATGCATATTTAATAAGCGAGGTAACATTGAATGGGCACAGCAAAATATTGAATCATGCTTTTCACCCCAGTTTAATGTAATATAACGCTTTTGATACAATTAATGTTACCAACACCCAAATAAAATACGCTAGTATCATAAATAATCATATAAATATATGAAAAACATTATATATAAAAACTATGCATTTCATTTCATCTTATATTGCATCCTTATTAAAAATTACCTTTTTGAAAATTGTTGGAATTCATCTTTAGTTCTTTTTATAGATATTTTGATATGCACATGGGTTCTTTGGTATCAAAGGCAAAATTATTTAAGATATAATCTATAGATTTTTTTAAAATATACATTCATATTTTTTAAGAGATTAAGAGATATTACTTAAAATAGCTTCCTCAATATATTTTAAAGAGATGAACTTATTAATCCACAGACACCGTATCAGCTAAATACGAAGAATGTAATGAAACATCCCAATTTATTCCCTGAAATTTATCTCTGGATGTTAGGCATGATGAAATGTGATCCCTTTTCTATTGCTTTTCTATTTAATTTTAACACGATTTTGCTATTATCGTTTCATTAAGTTAAATGATTCAAGTAGGGCACAATGATTTTTTTGCAAAATCCTTAAATTAAGCTGGATTGGAATGAAAGTATGCTTTTGAGATCTGTTTTTTACGCTTTAAATGATCTCAAACTTTCAATTAGTCACAATCCGATGAAAAATATGATGGATTTACTAGCAAAATGGTGTTTAAAAAATTGTCTACACTTAATATGAAACAGTTTCATTAAAACCAAGTTTATTTTTCCAACAATAATGTCCATTGAAATCCACATAGTTAATCCTCGTTTATTCAATAAGTTAACATTTAATAGATGAATTAAATTAATATCTGACTTTTTATAAAATGACCAATTTATTCAGATATTGAGTATTCGAATGGAGTCTTTAGTCATGGTATAATAAAAAGGATAAAATACTTAATACTGCACCTTTACCATAAAAAATTAAATAATGGATAAAGTGAAAAAAAAAACTCTTGTTCGAAATAACAAAGGCCTTCATTAAAATTGAGACAGAAATTAGCATAATGATTCTGAAAATAGTAAGAGAGTTTGAAAAATCCATTAATCAAACGTGTTGATGAACCTCCTTAATAGAAATTATGTAACATAAATGGCGACGCAGTTCTTATAAATCTATAGGAAGAATATATCGGTAATATTTTTTTAATGTATTCATATCCATTTGAATTTATAGATTAATAACTCATTTTGTATGCTTAATGTAATTTTGATACATATTTAGTCTCTGATATGACAAAATGTCTAAAAGTATGACTGAATAGATCATTTGGTAGATAAAATTATATTTTACAAAATAACTGAGTGTGGATAAACTATGCATTGAGACAATTTTATTGGACTAGGAAGGGTGAGTATACCAAAAAAATGGATATCGTTATAATAATTAATATATTTTTACTTCCAATTCATTTTTAAAAACTTAATTATAGCAATTCGATGCTTAATTTTGTTTGTATAAATGCAATGATCCTTAGAACTTACGACCCAAAATTAATTAAACTTGATGAATTTATATCCAATAACATGATGAATAAATTAGAACTAAGTGATGCCAAGGAATTTTGCAAAATAAATGGAAGAACAAACGTTTTAAGGCCAACTGACGAATTTAAGAACAAATTTGCTGGAAAAAAGTACAATATAAACGACAAGCGCTGTTAAATGAAGAAATGGTCTAGGTTTTATTTACATTTAGACCTCAGTTTGGGGGGGTACAATAAAAAGTTTTCAGGGGGCGGTCAATTCAAATGACGGCATCCTAATTTATTTTTTTCTTTGCTAAATGTCTCTGGAGCAACATTTGACCTTTCATTTGTATGCTTTGGGCTTTCGACATATATAGAACATGCCTTTTTAACGAAGTGGCATGTAAGGGATCTCTTCAGTTCAATTGTTCAAAATCAAAACTACCCTACCTTGGGCTTATATGTTAAGCTAAATGGCAAAGAAGTTATTCAACTTTCTATTCAGTAAAATCGTCATTGAAACTGTTTCGCTGTATTTACGTAGTATTTGACACAAATATTTTCTGAATGTCGATTTTAGTTCGAATGCTTTTAAAGCAAATATTTTTTTTTATTGCTGCTCTGCAAAAAGTCAACATGAATCGTGTGTTGCTTGTTGATTTGCCTGGAACAATACAAAGTCGTTAAAAACGACGATCAAATTCCGCTGTGTGCTTTCATTATTGGCCTATTAACTTTTTTGATGGATTGACGAGATGTTTCTTCAATCACAAACACATTCCAACAAATAAATGAATTACATATGATTTCCATTTCTAAGACCATTTTTTTAAAATCAATTGATTTTAATTGATCATTTGGAAGGATATACATCGATTCAAATTGGACAGGCTTGTCGCGTCAGCGCCAACATTTTGGGATTAGAATTTAGCTTAATGAATTATATTTCTGCCTGACAAAGTGCAAATGGTTGTTTGTGGATTCAAGGAAAGCCTTCTTTTACAAAGGTACGCTTTTAAGTACTTCCAAGAGGTCAAAATGTATACAAGACTTTAAGGCCTCCGGAAAGTGATCGATTAATACGACACAGTGACAATTGTTACGCTGCCTAACAATGCCTTCGCTTCTTTTGGGCTAAATCATTTTGATGCCGAAAATACGTCACAGTTATTAAATTAATTCTAAAGCTGAACTCATTCGGGTTTGAATTATGTGATTTTGTAACAATGTAGCTCTATTCGACCAATACGTTATTCGTTGTTCTCTATTTTGTTCATAAATGTTTGATATAGCAATTGTTTCATATGAATTCGAGCGAATGAACCTATTATGACTGGTTGTCAGCAAAACGTAAATGAACTCAAAATTGAGATAAATCGCTTTTTCTGCTGAAAATCATAAAAACGCTATATGCATATTTGGGCTCGCATGATTCCTCGACGGTTTTCATATTTCAGTAGTTTTTATGATCGCTCTGATAGCTCCATGGAATACCAACAGTATGGCACAGCTTTAAATGTAACGAATTATTTTCAGTTTATAAATTCACATGACGTGTCCCAAATTTTTAACGGCTTTCATCATAAAAATATGGCATTAATGAAAACAATTCGTTAATTATCATATTTCAATGGAGAGCTTTGATTCAACGACTATTGGCATTCATGCAAAAATAAACGATTACACATATGTTTATATATTAAAACTTATCACATTTAATATTATATTTTTGAATCATAACATTAACTTATAGATTCTGTTCTAAGATTCAATGTATCGCTATGTAATCCTTAGATAAGGATACGTCATTGTATTTGTGTGCGTAATTCTGAAATCCAGATAAATCCTTATTCTAACACTACTATCAAATAAAGAATATATTTAGCTTCTTAATAAAATCCGTCTTCTATCTAATCAAGTATTAGCTCTTCAATTTGCTGCTCCCCTAATCGAATTTTCAAAAATAAATTATCCTTAAAATTTAAGTTTGAATTAATAAATGAAATATGTCTGATTGAAATTTTTAACATATTTTTAAAGGATTAATTAGGTTTTTGCTAATTAAATTTTATTCAAGCTTAAAATTCCTACTATAAATTTTAATAATCCCATTAAGCATCTGATACACCAAAAACAGATACTTTCGCCCTCTGCTCGAAATGTAGATTTAAATAGCATGAAATAATGCCATTACTTTTTCTCGTGTAATAACGAGTATAACTCACATAAAATACACGCATACAGCGCTAGCCTTTGCCAATTTTAAGTCATAATAATTAGAAATTGTAAGTAGTTTCGGGGTGAATTAGTGGAGAATTCTTCGCCTGTTATATGCAGATGTCGGTGTTTAATTACCACCGGCGGAAATGGAGCACGCTTTTCCGGATACGAAGATTCTGATTAAAAAATGGGAAAACTTTGCTTTAATTAGTTCCGGGGAAGGGGGGAATATTTATATATTGGTGGTTATAAATAAGGAAGTATTCAATAACCGAAGACGTCGAATAAGAAAATTAATCGGGATCATAATGAATGGGTCACTTTATATTAAAGGGTCACAACCGTTCCGTATAACTTTCGAGATGAATATGAATAATAAATTGAACGCTTATCCGATGGAAGCATAAAATTATCATAAAAAAATATTACTAAATAGCCCCTGTGAAAATCTTATTTCGAAATAAAATAATTAATAAATCAGATCGTTGGCAAAATTTCAACATAGCCAAACGTTGCATGTCGATTTGTGTCATAAATTCTGATAAGGCATCTGGGTATATAAAAGAAAATTAATATAAAATACTTCAACCTTTGGATGAAATTTTCACATACACAAAATGTGAGAATTTATATAAGGTCAATCTATTTATAAAATTCAAACGAGATGACTACAAAATTGATTGCGAAGATAAAAGCTTTCGAATTTCATATAAACCTCCATTTTCCTATGATGTTTGTAAAATTTTCATCAGCCCGGAAAATTATATATCGATACTATTTTAATATATTAGTTGATATTGTACATACTTAATACAATATTTTAATGCGCAAATATTAATAATAACGCGAATAAATTACGTCAAATTTTATTTCACACTTAAAAATTTTACTCAAAAAGCATTTGAGATAAACTAAAAAATTAATGAATATTTTGGATGCAGCACAAAAAAACGTAAAATTCATCGAAAAACATAGAGGAATCACATAAAATTCCTGTTATAAGTCATTTATATAGTATTTATAATATTATTACAAAGCCATCCGATAAGACAAAATTGTTTGAGTAAATTAGACCAATCATAATTAAAAAATGAGTGAAATTTAAGAGTGTGTTCAATCAAGTCTAGCCAGATTCGAATGGCTTCAAAAAACACTATATGAAATATTACAGCCCATAAATAGAGAGTAAAACTTAAAATCCCCAATATAAAGATGATGATAAAAATCGTCTTGAAAGCTCTTCTCTCCAAATATACCCCAATTCAAGCATATCCAGCATCAATGAATGTTTAAATTCAAAGGATTTTCTGCTCTTATGAAGATTTCAAAATCTGTTTTTTAATAAACGATAATGTCATATTTGTGTATATTATTTGTGCTATGGTTGTAATTGTACATTTTCTCTCTTTTAAAATAAACTCACAGTACACATATTCATATATAAAGTAAATAATTGGTTCAGAATATTTGTACTATAAATCTATTCCGAATCTTCTATATTCAAATATTCAAATTCGAAACATTTGCTTTAACATAGACGTGTACAACAAATATAATAAAATCAAAGCGCTTTCTAGAATACACACTGCACTTTTGATGTTGCCTCAAGTCAATATGGACTTTGATGATATTTTTAAAATAAATATTATACTCGTCGGTGATGTCTATGATTTGATAAGCAGGGCTGGATTTTAGGTATTTGAACTTGCAAGGCAAACTCCGTAATGCTATTGTATATTCTCGAGTAGATAGAATCTTCAGCTTTCGACCTCAAAACCATCATCTGTTTGGTCTTATTGAATTTGATTCTGAGGTTGAAATTAGCAGCTTTATCTTGCCAAGATTTATACGTTGTCTAAGTGGGCAAGATGAATTGCTTCATCAGTGTAAGGCTCTTCAACTGTATGCACGAATATCATTTTTACTATTATACACTTGAATCAATACTAAGCTAGCTATTTTTATTATAGTAAAATTTTAACATCTTGCCTTAAATATAAAATATGAACAAAGTTGACAGATATATGTATTTTAATAAATATTTATAATACCAATGCTTGATTAAGACATACAGATTCTGAGTGAGATCAGAAATTATTAGCCGAAAAAAGCCTACTATTTTTTTTAGTGTCATAAATAATATGAGGTTGATTGTATATTTACGCGACCTGAGAAATTGGTCTTGAAAAACTAGGGTAGCGTTTATATGACGATGGTCATCTTCAAAAGATGCTTGTTTATGTTGTGTTCACATTTTCATTTAAATCATTAAAAAACCAAATCTTCAATAAGATTATTGATTTAGTTTTTTATCATCATTAGTTCTGTATATCGAATCATATCTATTGTATTTTAAGTGCCGTCCACTAAATAGACCTCGAAGGGAAATGTTGAATTATATAATTGCTTTTCAGTGGTGATTTCTTTTTTGGGGTGATTTCTTTAAGAAACCTATTTATGGGGGCACAATTGACCCCTTTTCTCACAATATAGAGGTGGAGCTTAACCCCCGCGTAACAGACAATGGAGGGTGGGTTTTATAAAGCCTAAGGCATAAGAGCGCGCTAGTGAGGTGAATGTGCTCTTTCAACACTGCAAACATGAACAAAGGCACATATGTAAATGTTGAAAGCTAAAAAATGCCTATTGTTCTACTTTAGTCTTCCAAGTTGAGACGGCTTCTGTGCGAAAATATCCTTCTATGCTTTGAACTTCTGGATTAGTGATTCGCAGACGATACGTATTTATAAATCTTGTACTTTGTCGAGTTTGAAGATGCTAATTGATGGAATGAATTCTCTCGTGATTTATTACGTCTCTTACAAGTCAACAAATACTATCTAATATATAAAAATAAGTTGCGTTTCCCGGCTAATGCTCGGGCGAAATGGGTTGATATGCGCGTTCATCGGATTGAGACAAAACTTGGTCCACTTATTGCCAAGGGATCAGGGGGTGACATAGGCATAGTACAATTAACTTACAGTAGATTTTTAATTCAAAACTTAATGTGTGAAAGTTGTTGATTCTGACGTGTTTGAGATTATGCGTTGCTAAGGCTATAGGTATATAGTACCTACAAGTTGCAGTAGGAGGCGTCGTGTCGTCGTCACATACAACACATACGTCAAACGTCAATGTCATTTGCAGGTTATCCATCGGCGTGAGTCAATTATATCCAAATTATTTATCGCAAGCACTTTTAAAATGCTTCATTTCATTCATCGCTTATTCACGTACGTAACAATCGAAAAAATACGTTTGAGTGTTATCCGATCAAAATCAGACGACCAACGTGCAACGAGAATCGAAAGTTCATGTTGATTTGAATATTGCTGCATTTCAATATGATATTCATTGCGATTACAGTTTGCATCCCAGTGTAAAATGGATAAAGGTTAAATCCTGTTAACGGGGGACAAATTTATTGAAAACGCCTTCATTTCGACACAATGAAAACAAACAAACCTAACCTAACCAGATTTGAATTTAAATTTAATTTAAAAAATAAAAACAAGAAACAAATGAATAATTCTTTTATTTAATAACAATATGTTGACGTTGAAATCAACAATATATGGATCTTCTTTTTCATCGAAAACATTCAAAGCTCATACCAACGTCGGATATTGTCGTGCAAATTGTACATGCAAATAGGCAGTGATATGGCAGTAGTCAGTATTGAAAGACTTGATGCGCGCAACGATCGAGTTCAAACTCAATTTCAAACAGGTAGATATATCAGCAGTGACGAGGCTCTTTGGCCTATTTTGAGCCTCCTAATTCACAGAAGCAATCCGAATGTTGTTCATCTCAGTGTTCATCTCGAAAATGGACAAAGGCAGACACTGCAAGAAATGTTGCTGCTGAACCAACACTTGCGCTGTGTGAAGAAGATGTATTTGCAGAGACATTATGGTACGCACAAGTTCCTAACTATTTTACATGAAATACTACATCCGAGAATTTTCAACGACGTAAGCAAGGGATGCGTGATGAAGGCTATCGAAATCTGTATTCATCTGATGCATTGGGCCGTATTTACACATTACATCCAAATAAAGCCGAGTGTTACTATTTAAGAATGCTTTTGGTTAATGTCAAATGTCATACTTCATTGAGAAAGGTCGAACGGAAATTAGAACATTACTCGCCATCATTTTAACCACATGTCCGTCACCCAACCCGAAAGATTTGTGGTAAAAATTCAGAGAGGATTTGAGCGAAGACATTTTACACACCGTTAGCAATGACAATTCAATTGAGTTTTCGGACAATATTTTCAATCAAGCTCTGATCGAAATCGAAGACATTTGCTTAACAAGAATTCGTTCTGCACTTGAACAGCAGTACAATGCTAATGATTTGGATGCATTTGTCGAAGCAAACGAACAACTTTTGCTTGCGGAACAAAAATTGACCTACGATACAATTACAAATGATCTGTTCTTCCTTGATGCGCCTGGCGGTACTGGAAAAACGTATCTCATCACTTTACTATTGGCTCACATTCGATCTCAAAATAGAATTGCTTTAGCTCTTGCTTCATTAGGTATTGCGGCAACATTATTAGATGGTGGACAAACAGCGCATTCGGCATTCAAATTGCCATTAGATATGCATTTATTGGAAGCTCTGACATGTAACATTCCTAAAGTTTCTGACATAGCTAAAGTTTTGAAAATTTGCAAGGGGATTATCTGGGACGAATGCAATGCTTGATCGAACTCTTAAAGGCTTTGGTTTGGACCGTTTGGTGGCGCTCTAATTTTATTATGTGGCGACTTTCGACAACCTCTTCCAGTGATGCTTTCATCGACACCAGCTGATTCTTGCCTCAAAGCATCGCATCTTTGGAGAGACGTGCGAAAACTGACATTAAAGACAAATATGCGCGTACATTTGTAGCGTGATGCGTCGGCAGCCACATTTTTAAAACGACTATTGAACATTGGTGAAGGAAAAGTGCACGTTGATGCTACCAAGTTTATTTAATTTCCATCGAACTTTTGCGTTGTTGTGCCATCCATCGATTTACTCATTCAGAAAGTTTTTCCGCAGATTTTTAGTAATTATAAAAATCATTATTGGCTTTGCGAACATGCTATTTTGGCAGCAGAAAACACCGACGTCAATACAATCAACCACACAATACAATAACAAATTGCAAATGATTCTGTTACCTACAAATCGATTGATAGCGCCATGAATCCAGACCAAGTTACTAACTATCCAATCGAGTTTTTAATTTCGTCAGATCTTCCTGATGTGCCACCTTACAAATTGGAACAAGACTCACTATGAAGAAATTGATGCCGAATATCATCGAAACAACTATATATTCTTAATGGAAAGTCGAAAGGAGAAGATGTGCTCATTCCCACCGACGTGCAATTTGATAAGAGACGACTGCAGCTCCCCGTTGGACTTGCATTCTCAATGACCATCAACAAGGCACTTCAAGTGTGCGGAAGAATCTAGAAAATCCACGTTGGACAGCCGAGAAATTTATTTGTATTTGTTAAAGACGGAAAAGCCAAAACTATTCTCTACCCTAAAGCACTTAGCAGAACAATTAAGTAAGCAAAATGTATGCTTTTAATATTTTTTTCTTTATATATCATTCAATATCAATAAATGTATTAATTGTCGGAAAAAATATCATTATTTATATCATTGCTAATTAAACAAGATAACTCTTTCAAATTTCAAATGGTATTTTTAGAACTATTTCTTCTGTGGCAGCAACGCGCCGGGTACCAGCTAGTCCATTAATAAAATATTTATTAATTTAAATTCAATTTCGTATGAAAGCAAATTGAATCCAAATATAAGAAATCGTTTATGACAAGGGATGAAAGAAAAAATCGAGATTCATTGCCTTTTTTGACATTCAGGAAGAAGCCAAAGGTCCAAATCGATATTTATTACCGCACTTAGTGTAATATATATTTAATGACCTCATAAGGTCGTTGCTTTATAATGTAACTAGTTGAGTTCAACAAATACGTTTACCTACATTTAAAAATATGCCCCCAAATGAAAACAAACATGAACGCTACTTTAATAACGCCCTAAAAAAAATTGTACACAACAATGCCCTTATGGCAATATTACTAATGTATCAACAGCTTTTTACATATTATAGAAGGCTCTTTCCGAAGCATATTTCTTCTTGTATCGGCAGGGCAATCAGTCAAACAGGTTGATTGATGTAATATTCATCAATCTTAAATGAAGTTGACGAACTTCGATTTTTTTGAATGCGCGTGCAGCTTATGGGAATCAAGATTATTTATGGAAAATCAATGGAATTTTTTCAACTCACCCATTCCCAATTGACTTTGAATTACGTTTGATTTGCCTCGATACAGAAAAAAAAGGTAATTTAAAGGTAAAAAATAAATTATTTTCAGTCAAAGGATTGACAATTGAAATAATTATATGAACCCCTAGAGAAAGTTTTAATATTCTAATGCATAATTTGTGAGATCTATGGCAGTATTAATATCCATAATTTTGAAATTTAAAAAAGCAAAGATTGATCGGCGTTAATAACATTTGACTATTAAAATATTTGTATAACTTAAAAAGTATCTTTGGTAGTACTGTGGCAAAATAATTTTTGATGCGGTTTTTAACAATTCAATTATTATCAATTATTTTGACATAGCTTTTTTATGGCGTATATGTTTTTTTAAGAATATAATCACCAGTCACAATTCATATAGTCATAAATTATAACTTTTTTGGGAAATCATTACATTGAATACCTTTTATCGAAAAGTATTTGCATTTTGATTCCAACAGGGAAAACTAAACGGTTTTGTTAAATAAAGTCACAGATTTAATTAATTTAAAAATCCACATATATATATAAATTAGTGCAGTTTATTAGAATATCTAGGTCAACGACTTGGTAATATTTTTGTAACAATTTCGTAAGAACATTTTTTTATTTGCATGAGCATTTGCGTCTGGCATATTTATTCAGATGTACAATCCATGTTTTCCATAAAAGCCTTATTTTTCTGGGTCTAAATTCCACGTAGAGCTCTTGGGCCACAAGTATTGCGAACGGATCCCTAAGCCCATGGGTATTAATACACCACACGCTTTCACGTACTTCGGTCTCCGCTAAAGCCTCAAAAAGACATCACGTACTCATTATATGAACTTAACCTTTCTTCTTCTCAAGGGTTGACATTGAGGAATTAATAAAACGCCTAATCGTTTTTTGGAGGGATTATTTTCAATTAATTACCAATATTTTTAATGAGTATTAAAGCGAGTGAGAATATACGTAGAGATTAAGCTCTAATTTATTATTATATATTTTCGAGCTGCTCGAACCCTTGTTTCGCTTGTATGAAACATTTTTTTCGGTTGATTTGTTGTATATGAAAATATTTTCTTTTCAGCTGTTAAAAACGGGCATTGTTATATCCATATTACTCGTTCTTTAAAAATACCAGATGACACTACAGTTGACGATGCGAAGGCACGACACTGCGAAAATTACTTGTTCAGTTTTTACATTACCAGAACATAGTGCTTTAGACATTGCTTTGTACAGCATTGAGTCCTAAATACTTTTTTTGCACAATAAAAGCAACCATTGTTGGTGATGTCACTAAAATGACAATTGATGAATAGTCTAATCACGATGAAATTTTAAATCAAAAATGAATTATTCTTTCTTATCGAGGGCCGTCGTTTATTGTTTAGTAACTTGTGAAAAATGAACAATTGAAAAGAAAAAGCTTATCGACTAAAAGCTCTCAAAAGCTCCCGGCATATCATAAGCACCTTTTCAGAAATTCCCCAGAGAAAATATTAACGTCATTCAAGTCATCTCTTCAAAACACGAACTTGTTTTATCCTTTTTGTATTTATATTGTTTATAAATTTCACAAAAATCTTTTTGAAATAAGAACATCACAAAAATTTCACCCATTTCCTTACTTTTATCTAGGAAATTCATCCAAGTTTTTGCATTAAAAAATTAAAATCTACCCTAACTTTACAAATGTCTATACCCGAGGGTACAAAAAGAACAAATAACGAATGAATATTAAGCCGAAGCAACCTCAAGGGGACGATTATTTCTTTCGATTTCTACTTGTTCTATGGTAATTCTTTAAGCATCAAAGTTGGAAATTTATCGTACTGCATAAAAAAATATGAAAAATCAATCTTCTTCAATAACTATTACCGATTTTAATACATTTCAAGATATAAAAATGATTATAAATTCTCAAGTTTTCATCCATAATTTTTCGTATTAACAGATATTTTAATTTAAATAGCATTAACCAAGTTAAAATTTTGAATAATATATTCCTTTAATATCATAAATTGTATTACGTAGATCTTAGTTTTACAATAAAGTGCTCAAAAAATGTTAAAAACTTGAATTATTGATCTAAATCTATTAATACAAAAATGGTATCGGATCATTAGTCTTTTGATAATCAAAATATGAATTATTAATGGATTTACATTGATTAAACTTATCAAGACAATATCTTTTTCCTTGAATATAATATACAATTTGTTTAAAATCAAAATACCATGATCTTTATTCTAGTCTTCAAGTTACAAAATGCTATATTTATAGTGACTCCAGGAAATGGCTTATTTTTGGCAAGTAAATTGAGATCGGAAAGTATTTATATACACTCGAGACGTTCCCTTGTTCATTTATTAGCACCTAAATAAAGAGGGGAAAAAACGCCCATCGAATCGTGGGTTGTATGGGCATCTGCGTGGTTTTGTTGCGTCAAAAGCCAATTTCTTTCCAATTAATCATCAATTGTCTTTGAATAAAAGTGTTGGCGTCTGGTTCGTCTTTCAGATGCTGGGCTGAATAAATAACGGCTTCATCGAGTGGATGAAAACCACTTAGCAACAGGCTTAGTAAAGAACCGTTTTTAGAAGGGATCCCATGACCTCGGTCGCGACGGCCTTTGTCAAACTTTCAAATTCCATGGTCCGGGAAGATATTTCACATCTTTCCGGAATGGCGCCAATGCTCTCCCGACAGTCTGCCGTGTCCAGACAATATCTTCCAACTTGATAAATTTGCAGAAGCGGTTATTATGCCAAAGTTATCCTATGTAATAAAATCAGTTCCGACATTCATCCATGAAACACCATGCGTATACTTGCGCCAGACATTAAATTTACTCATGAAAAATAAGCTATAAATTATTATTTGGATACATAAATAAAATATATTAGTAAACACTTTAAATTATTGACAAAATTACTGAGCATTAAATTCTTAGCATCTTCAATAAGAACGTTATGCTTATATTCAAGTATTCAAACAATATTTAATTTAAACTTTGGATAAAATCATTAAAAAATAAACATCTACAAGATATTTCACCCTTGGATAATTCCAATAAATCTCCCTTACATTATAATATTTTCTTAATGTTGTTGAAGAACTAAGCAAAAAATATCCTGTTCGTGTTACAATTAATGAAAGAGATTGTATAATTTTTATTAATTAAATCATTTTTTATGACATCATTTACTTAATTACTTACAATATCTTCTATAGATTTGAATTTAAGAAATTTGAGTAGTTGAGTTCAATCGCTGAATCATGAAATTCTACAGATTAATTCTATCTACAATAGTAGATGCTGTGAAAACGCTAATGTAGAGATAAAATCATATATGTAAATTTTAAATCTAAAACTTTTCTGACTTCAGATCACATATATTTTATGATCGTAATTTCATCATGAAAACAATCTATGAAACATCTAATGAATGAAAATAAAACGGGTTTTATAAAAATGGACTCCTTTGAAAAAAGCCATAATCAATTTATGATTCTCAAATTCCTGGGACATTTTTGAATACAGTGATCCTATATTCAATAAAATCGATTTTTTAATGAATTTAAAATTAAGATTACTGCATGAATTGACAACGCTCTTTTCTACCCTCTTCTTGGTTTTAGAATAAGTATCTAATTTTGGTGGTTGTGTATAAAAATAATAAGATTTAAATTCAAAGTGAGATAAAGTTTTCAGCATACCAAAAGAATTGAAGCGTCTCAAACTAGGTTTAGCCTATTTCTTTAATTCTAAAGAAATGATTACTTAATGTAACCATATACGGGAGAAATAGCTTGTAGGTAGTCTCGTTATTAAGCGATTGAACTCCATTGTATATTGAAATTCATTGCCAATTTTTTTTTAATGAACTGAAATGTTTGGATAATTTTATTCTTAATTGGATGAAATATTTGGAAAATATTGTTTTCCCTTATTTGCAGAAAGACAGTGGCGAGCTTTATTGTGCATTACAATTTCGAACGGAATTGTTTGAATTGTATAATAATTATTCAAATTTTTGTACATAAAAGTCTTGAGGGCGGCGAAAATCAACTCCGAATTGAAATCCTCAAATTCCACATTGCACCCCATTAAAAGTTTTAACGAGTTAGCTATTTCGGATATAACAACGCAACTGCTTTATTCCGAGCTCGTCTTCGTCATCAATACACATTATTTACGCTTTATGCATTAATCGTATATATTTTAGCCCCATATTGACACTGCGCAACATTTTAGCACACAATATTACAAGCTTCATGGAAAATAGAATAGTTTTAGCTACAAAATCGATACGCTTTTTATTTTATTTTCAACCAAAAATGTATTCAACAAATAAACACTGTAAACGGACACGTGTAATATTGAATATCTTCGGTGATAAAAACATATATTCGATACTGGGAAAAATGCCAATAACCTATGAACACCGAATAAAATTAACGTCTTCTACGCTTCCAGAAATAATATAATATTTTTATCTATATACTCTAATTGAAAATCTATAATAGCATATTTTTGCACATAATCAAGAAAATTCAAATTGAATTTATTATTATACAATGAATCGTTTGGAATTCCATCGAAATCAATTCCAGCAACAACAAAATAATCTGATGATTACTTCATATAATTGTGTAAATTTCAAATCAAAATGATACGACTATTTTGATTGTATTCATGTATTAATGCATTGAAAACTCATTCAAAATGGACAAACATACTTTATGCGTGAAATTTATCAAAATAATGATGTAATTTAGTTGACACGCTTGAATCTCAATTAGCTTGATTAACACAAAACATTTGTGGTACACAAATGGTTATCTATATTATATATTGTATATGGATGTTTAATAAGCATATTCAATAGGGCATCACTCAATATATGTATTGTATTTATAAATAAAATTATATAAGTCATCTAAAGGAAAATATTCTTCATACTAATGAAGTTTGTAATACAAGTTAATTTTTCAATATTGAATTTATTCTGAAAAACGTACAAACATGTATTCAAGTCAGTTAAAAAAATTTCACCGACCACATATTTTTTTTGAACAGTAAATGACTATAAAATAGAAATTACCTGATTTGGTCATAGTATGAGTTGCAGTTGAGAGATTGATTAATTAATAATTCATAATAAAACATGATAAAGTATAAATTATGCATATATTATACATGTTGATTGGTGAAAACTATATTAAGAATCTGGAACTGAATGAACTATCCATTAACTTGGAATTAAAAATTGGCAATAGTTGCTTGTTTATACCGGGCTTTGACAAAAAAAAATGTTTGAGGACATTCTCAAGGATGCACAAGCAATTATAGATAATATATACAGCAGTTTTATCGATTTAATACTAGAACATTGATACTAAAGTACATAAATAATTCATAAGCATAGTGCTTGCGGATAAACATTTCTATTTTATCAAGTATAATATTTATTTTAGTATAAAAAACTACAAATTATTCAAAAAACTGTCATCAAATGTCTATGAAAACTTTCAAAACTACTATTAAAGTGAATAAATATGATTTATGGCATCTTCAATAACATTTCGGCAATAAAAGCTCAGCAATGGGCAAAAAGATACCGGTCGGTAATGTGACAACTATTGTAATTTATTCCGAGAAGGATGTTTTCCCTCTTCCACAATATTTTCCATTTGAGAATGTGTTCGATTATAGATAAATTTATTTCTAGGTTATAATTTTAGCTTATGTTGTTTGTTTATCCTTACTGCTATATTTAACCATTTATCAAATGTATATAGAATTAAATGGTCAAAGCTAAGCCACACGATCGAAATTAAGTTTTCAATATTAAAATTTGAGATCTATGGTTTTTAGTCCTAAAAATTGAATAGGTGTTTTTTTTATTTAAAAAAAATATATTTTAGGGATCGCTACCATAAATCAAAGTTTCAGAAAAAAACGTCGTATGGCCACTTAACTATTAATCTGGTTTATTGATTCTGGTATGTTTATTAGTCTATTTTGAAGTGGAATAGCATGTAGGAAGATACACTACTTCACTACAGTCAAACCTCCTCCCCTTCCCCCCTTCATAATTCTTTCCTGCGGGTATGTATTGAGATTGAGCCCTGCCCTGCTTCTCACTAACATTCAGTCGTTAGCAAGAGCATGGACTTTTTGTTTCTCCAATTATACGTTATTGTTTCAACTTATCATGGCGTTTATAAGCAATGACGGTAGTATATTAATAAAATAAAACCAATATTTGGCTTATCGGCCAATCAATACCAAATCTGCATCAGTCAAAATTACCTTCTATTGGTAAAGTATTACGTTTATGTTTTGACACTATAGCTGTAAATACTGGCTTAAAATGGAGCTTGTGTTCTTCTAGAGCAGAAAATGGAAAAAGATATGCTTTGCCCTAGCTTGTCGTCATCATATATGTTAGAAGCTGTAGTGAGTCAATCGCTCGGTCCTGTCTAGTGCTCCTGATATCTAATTGTTTTTAAGATTTAAGAGGAACTGGGACAAAATTGATCAAAGCGATAATAAAAACAGTAATTCATGATACCGCATCTTCAAAAATCATAGAAAATGTTACTGCAGATAGGATTTCTTTTGCTCAAAAATAACTTCAAGTGTTTCAACGTCAAGATGACAATAAAGAGTTACTGAATAATTCATCATCTCTCCATTATTTACATTGGGAGGAATTCCTGAAAAATACTTGGTCATTTATGGTACTTTTCGGAAAAGTTGGTTTCTTTTGCATTTTTTGACGACGAACTTTCAGTTAAAGATAAGCAAAATTATTTAATTTTTTTAATGAAAATTAAAATCTTGGTAGCGTAAATATTATTTTAAAAAATTGATAAAAAATACTGAAATAGTTTTTTAGGGTGGAAAAATAAATGAGATGTTGACCGGTCGAAAATTCGCGAAAGTTTTTTTTTTAACCCAAATAAGGACCATCCTAATATGTATATCATATTGATATTTTTATTAAGGAGAAATAGGGGATGTAAATAAATATAAATAATGACCCCGAACGAGCTTCGTATAAATAATATAATTTTAGAGTTATATTCAGCATTTTTGCAAAATGCAAAAATTACATGATTCCGCATTCCAAGCATATAAAGCAACTCTTGACGTTTATTTTTAACAAGTTTTTCGAATGCAGTGCAAGAAAATTGAAGGTTTAAAGCACCAAATAACACGTTCGCCTGGATGGTCGATATTCAAAGCTCTAGCGTGGCAATTTTCCGATACTTTGGCGCCTTAAGGATCTCCACGTACATTTTATGGTACAGAGAAACAGTTATAAAATTTGTTTTAGCCAAATAATGTGACCTACACAGAAATTGGATAGGCTCCAACCATTACAACAAATGGTTCATGCGCACTAAATCTTATTTGGCCCCATGCGTAGACAATAAAAACCATAGCAATCGACCTCATTCAACACAGTTTCTTTGCCAACTTTCCGCTTTGAAGAATGAAAATTTATTATCAATGTTTAAAAAAAATATTTTTTCGTTCGAAGGGCAAATTTCAGCGCTGTCGATCATTCGGATTTTCATATGATTGTAGAATTTATTCCGCCGATTTTAAGAGAACATGCACAAATTCTTCCTAATGACGTCAACTATCTAGACTAGACGGAGCCGTATAATATGATCAGCCACTAACTTCCCTCGGATTTATAGAACAATAAAAATTCCACCCTTTGAATGATTCACTTCAAGACGACATTTAAATAATATAAAAATAAATTTTGTGTCATCCTCCGAAATTCCATTATATCATAACAAAGGATGATTAAAATAAGGACCATAAAACCATCAAGCTATTGCTAGAAAAATACAATAAAAAAGTTAGATCATATAAAGCTGCCGAATAATATAATATTTAATACTGGACATGTATTTATTAACCATAAAAATGAATATTTTCGTCCTTCCTATTAATACGTTGAGGTCATCTTCGAAGACATGTATTAATTTCAATATAATGCTTCAGATTTGATTGATGTTGTCTAAGAAGTTAGAACAATCAAAAACAGAGAAATTCGATCCCAAATGTCATGATAATCGAAAATATCCTCTGCCACATGTTGAAATATTGAAGATTCAATGGAATGGAAACATGAAACTTGACAGAAAACCTTGTAGAGATCTTTAAAAATACATACATTCATATAATAATGAAATATTACATAATAACCTTGGATTATTGGAAATTTGAATCTTTTAATAAAATGTAATCAAACTTTAAGCAGAATCTCATATATCAATAATTTATCACTACTTAAAAAAGGTTTTTTTCGTCATCGTTTCAATCGAAATACATATACTGCAGCTATTTATCAGTTATGGTAGATCATTTGTGGAGTGTTACATTCGGCTTTGTATCCGAATTCTATATATTTTTCAATTTGGAGCTTTTCCAAAGAAACGCCGACGGTAGGCAATTGATAAAAAACAAACAAAATGCGATATATTTGGGTTTTTAATTAAAATTATATGAGTAATTCAACATTAAAAACATTATTTGAATGAAAAATAAATCTTCTTATTAGTGGCTTGATGTTTGTTTTTAATATACATAAGTAAAAATTCCATAAATTTAATTACATGTGTTTGTAAGTCTAAAAACACGCTTTATTTTAAACATAAAAGACTATAAAACATCATATATTGTTATGTGTTTATATCTTTTTTTTTTAAGGCTTTCTACTGATCCAAGCTTTGTTGAAGGCAATATTAAATATTCCATATAAGGTTGATTCGTTCTTTGCTCTATCTCATATTTACTTTACGACGTTTGATGTCAAAAATATTATTATTTTAGCCTCAAACAATAGACCAGTACAATGGGCCATATTTTTCCAAGCATGTTTTCAGTTTCAAAAAACCCTGATTAAATATTCACACAAGCGGTGGTCATTAATTGCGAAAAAATATCGATCGAGTTCGAAATTTGTTTGTCGCTCTCATACTAATGACAAACAAAATGGTGGGTCGTAATTTTTGTTAATCTTGTTTTATTGCGGAATAAAACAAACCACCCCCACAAAATCGACATAATTGAATATTAGTAATGAATCGTATCAGCGTCCAGAATCTTGTTTCGGCTTTACGGATAAACAAAGTCGATTACTTGTCCGTATTCATATGCTCATGAATATAAGATATAAATTCAATTATGAAAGTTGGCATGGCTGAAAAAATCGGGTGGATCTCTTTTGTGCTTTTGTTCACGAATTTTTAATTTGTTCAAGTTTAATCGCATCGGATTCGATTTAGATTGTATCGTTCTGATGGCGTCGAATAATGCAACCCTATAAAGAACCGAGCTTAAATCTATAACGCCAACGATATGCTTTTAAGCACGTGAGCTTTTACAAAACTTTACTCTAAAGCTCGCCGTATGCAGAGGCTTCTTTTTTAAAATGAACATTTGCTTCTTTCGCTCTTTGTTATTAAGCTCATATGAAATTTAAAAATTATTTTATAGTTGCTCATTATAAAGTTTGAAATCTAACAATGTTTTCCAATATACTGGAAAATCTCACGAGCTACTGACTAGCTTAATGTCAAGCATCGTACACAAGCTTTAACCTATATATACATTAAAAAATTAGCAATCTCATTGTTATCGCTAAATATAATCTTCTTATCTATTCAACATATTTTTTTATGTACTCATTGCGTTTATATGTATCTTAGGGGCACTTGTGCTCCTATTATAAACGTAATACAGCTAAAAATATAACAGCATATTGCACATTGCAAAACCAAAGTACTTCACTCCTACACTTATATGTAGTTTTAATAAGCATTTTATAAAAATATGTTCTTTAAATGACTGAAATATGTTTTAATATTTACCATCCTTTATTATGTTTTTATCGAGACATAATCATGAAGAAATCAGATTTTATTAAATCACAAAAAAAAAATATTTTAAAATATAAAAGGAAAATTGAATTGGTCGTGCATTGTCGTGAATATCAATTGAATTTAAGTGTCCTGGGGATAAACACCAATTTCGTCCCACGATAGTGCATATATTACAAATTACCATCATCAAACCGATTGTAATACTTAATATAGCTGTATTGATCTTATTCAACTAACAGGATTAACTTACAATAAAGACATTGCTGTCAGAAAATATCGGAAATATAGCATCATAAATGTTTAAAGTATATGAATCAATATGATTGTTTCTGATATTGATATAAAATTAAGATCATCACGAGCAGTTAACATGAATACATCGGTGCAGATTGCAATGCTAATGTATTTTTCGTGTGTGCCAAATAAAATCGAAGCCTCCGAAAATTACCATCGAGCTTAAACCGATGTTTTCCCGATGAAAAACAGATTTCCGATATCTTGTTAAATAACGTGATAAAGTGTTATAAAGCAACTCAAAGCTTCCGTCTGTTAGAATAATGCCATATAATTGATGTAGTCTACATTGTAAGTAGAGCAATAGGTCTATTTAGCATGAAACATGAAAGGTTAGCTTCGAAATGAGCTATTTATAAATAGTATATATTTTTCGGTATTATTTATGGAATCATAATACCGCTTTAACTTTTAAGAAAAATTACCTGTCATCCAGTATGACATGACGTAGCCTTTTTTATTTTATCTACACACAATCCGGAGACCCTCCCTCACTTTTGTTAATGTACTTTGATTTCAATCGGCCGAAAAATGTTTTTAGTACTCTTATTTAGTGTACTGAAAAAAAAATCAAATTATGAAGCACATTCTCTTATAAAGAAGAGAAATATGACATTTTTATGGGGTGTATAATTTGAAGCAGCAGGATTTTATAGACTGCTGTGCAGTTCTCATAATTAGACCGTCTGACATTGTAGACTTTACTGCAAATATAAAAAAATAGGTATATCTTCTTTACTTTATGATCTAGAAAAAAAATCTAATTTATTCATTACTCTTGAAAAGACAAGTTCTAAACATAGCTACAGCGTTTGATTCAAAAGGATTTAAAAAGCTTTCGCTAAAAGTCTCTCTTAAAGAGAATTGAATAAAAATAAACACTCTTCAGATTAAGTATACCAAAATAGATATCGATAAAATGCTGAGAATATATTTCATAAGCACAAATCTTCAAAGAGCATTTCACTCAGAAGATATATCCTTGCATAAATATAAAATAAAGCCCTCGCATAAAAGCTTTTTCAATTATTGATCAACCCCGAATACAAATCTATTTGAACGCTCATCCTATCAAATTTTTTACCCAAAAATTATATCCAGCGCATAAATTATTTCCATATGATATATTGTATCTTTGTGTGATATCAAACGATTTGCATTTCTTCTGGCAGAGCTTTTGTTCTGGCAACATCAATGCGGGGTTCAAACCTCTCACAAATCGGATTACTCCCCCAAATTTGATCCCATTGCTGTCATTTACATATAAACTGTCCCCCGAATAAAGAAATATGTTTCATTCGAATGTGTATAGGAGCCTCGGCGAGCTTTGCTTAGCTCCCGACGTTTTTTACGGTCTTTTAAAAATGTTGCTAATCTCGTTTGGGCGTCCTTTTGCTACCCTTTTTTGAGGACAATAATGAAGATGAGATTTTTGCCCCTGATTATAATCCGATAACCCTTTATAAGTGTTACTCTGAGGAAAAAGCATCCTCGAAAGAATTTGATAAGATCGAAGATTGGAGGGACCCATCAAAATAAATATAACATGGAAATCTTTAATTAATCAGGTAAAATGAAACTCAAAATCAAAGTCGATAGTTCAGCCCAAATATATTTATCTAACATTCCTTTAATTTTTTTAAAATTAAATTCCATATACAGAAAATTCAAAATTTTATGACAGTTAATTACATTTTAGAAATAGCTTACTTGATGGTTGATACAAGACACCATTCTTATGAAAAATTCTTTTAGAGCTCATTTTCCCTTAAAAAAAATCTTAAAAACCAACTAAATTTGCATTGTGTTTTTATACTATTACATTTGAAAATATTATATTAACCCTCTCAATAGCATATGGAATATATATATTTAATAATGTGTATTGTTTCCCTGTATTGTAATTCTATAACATAATTTATGCTTATTATCATAATACCTTGTAAATATATAAGCATTTTAAAAATAAACTCTTATTTGCATTGTAAATGCGTTTTTGGATATCCAAGATCATATAACTTGAGAATAATAATATTGGTCGACATGATTAGTATCTGATGAAAAATATTGCGATTTTACATAATCACTTCCGGCTTAATAAGATTGGGAACCTTAATAAAGGTCAGAACATTAATTCCCAATATTTTTGGTAGTAAAAATTCGCACACGACATTCTAAAAATATGAAGGTTATCAAAATCGAGAATGCGATTGCGTACCATGCTCAAAAGCGATTATCAACTCTATCAGTATTTAATTGAGGCAAGGGTTGTTTGTTGTTCTGAAAATGCTGAAAATGCGAGTGACTTGTGGCAATGAGTGCGAGAAAAATTTTACATTTTTACTACGCTCAAATATTATTTAACTGATAACATCGTCCGAAATAAGTATCAAAAATTACCCACTAAAACGGTTATAAAATAATTTATAAATCAGATTAACTTCTGGTTTCGTTCTTAAGGTGAAACTCGCCCAATAATTATCCAATTTGAAAGCTTGCCCTATTTTGATGGCACATGCGTATGTCAAAGAGTGTAAAAATGTGTCGCCCCCATACCGGGAAGTATAAATTATTTTAAAATATGACAACCTTGGCTCGAACCTGAAGTATTCCGTGTAATTAATGCAATATTTCAAATTCCCATTCAACTCCTGAAGCATAAATGAAAAGCTGAATCACGTAGCAGAATGAACAGCCTTACAAAATCGGAAAGGTCGATAACAACGCCTAGAGTTTTAGCAGTAAAATTTAACGTACAACGCTTTAGTATTTTATCGTCACGTTACAATATTTACAGTTTTATTTTTGATGTAATATTTACATTTTTGTATGATATTATTCCAAAAATATGAACAAACAAGCTTTCTAAAATTCAATTATAAAAAATTATAAAAGGGATCTGAAAATAGCAAAAATAGATAATTATCTCAAAATATTGTTCATATCTATGAATCCATCACTGAACTAATTCAATTTGAAAGGACCAATTATCAATCAATATTGTGGAAATACAACCATACTTATTTTACAAAAGCATACTATATAGAGGTGATGCTGAACAAGAATAAGATCATCGGCTTACAATAAAAATCTCAAAACAAATTTCATTATATTAAACCCAAACATTCCCTGTGACCTATATATGAGATACGTTATTTAGGTATTTTTAGTAGATTTTTTATCATTCTAATCACAAAAGCAAAAAAATATTATAAAATAAGATTTTTTTTTTTTTTCATTTTAAGTTGAGTATTGCTTCTTATCCTTATAGCTTTGAATTTAGTTCTTGGAGAAAATAATCTCCTGAGTATATCTGGGTTAAGACTTTCTCAACTTGAGAATTATCCCTCTCAGGTCGAATAAACGAATACTACAAATATGTACAGTCAAATATAATTAATATGATAATCAATAATTTAAAACTGTTCTATAGTTCAATTTTTTCCCAAAAAGAAAGTCTTATAAGTTTAATTTTATATTAATCGTGAACACTTAAACGATTTTCAAATAACTTTAAGCTCCTTGGATTTAATTTTTTTCATAATATCAAAATTACCTATATGTGTGCATCCCTTATTTGAGATTTACGTGTAAAACTTCCTATAATATTATCTTCAATAAAAACTCGTCCTTGAACTATTATAATTTTACTAATATTGTTTAGTTTTGATGTAAAATTTCGAACCATTAATGTTCCCATTAGTTCCAGAGAAGCTATTTTCGCCTCCTGAATTTTAAATTGTTGGAGCTGTATTGTTTTTGCGCTCTACAATATATCCATTATTTAAGCAACCTGTTAAATATTCACATGTATGTACATGGATTTTTAATCGACTCTCTACAACTCAACGGTCAACGTTCCTTATTGAATATACATTAAATTATTTACCATCACTTCGAAGCATAAATGATTTACACAGGTGATTACATGTTTATTTCTGGAATTTGAAACAATCGATTGCTGTTTACAAATATTTACACTAAAAACACTGCGACACTGAACCTTCAAAGGCTACTTATCCTAGTCACCATCTAGTCTCTGGGTCAAATGAGAATCAATGCTATGATCGGGCAACATTGAACAGGGTGATTACGAAGGCTTTTGACGGCACGATTATCATATATATATAATAAATTCGTCCTTGCTCATCGCAATAATTGCCTATTTATGAGCGGAAATTACTCGTATTACAAAAGAACCCCGACGGGAGCAGAATCCATAAATGTATGGCGGTGCTACAATTGATGTATGACAATGAGTCACTGGTAAAAATAAAAAGATCTGAGAAAAATACGAGTGTGTGGTTGAAGGACACGTGAGAAGAAGGCTTTGTCTGAAAATACGTCGGCGAAAAAATATTCGAAAGAATAACGTAACATAAAGCAAATAATGTTAACAGGATTTCGTAATAACGCAAAAAGTAGAAACAGATGCAAAGGCATACGCAGAATACTTATTGATAACATGTTCCATGTTAATAAAAAAAATGGAACTGACTCATTATACATTGAAGCTTTTTTATTATCGCAAATTACAAAGCAATCCATATGAATATTGTAAATATACTATTATCCATCAATGCACCCTAATAATCAGGATAAACTTTCTAAATTTTCATCCAGGAACTAACTCACTGTACCGACATTTTGTATCAAATGAGATACATTATTTTCTTTCCATCAAATAGAATCTATTCCTAATTTGATTTGACTGCTTAAAATCTTTAGCAACCAACAAAATCTCCAAATATGTATAATTCAGATCACTATCAAATTTGTGCAGCATCCATTTGTCAGAATTTTCAACTTACACGCACACTTATTTATAGTCAATTAATATTAAAAACAGGGATCTTGTGTCGAGATGTCCCGGGACTTTCGGTTTTTTTACTGTTTCGAGTCACGGGAATTTCAACGAAAAAGTTTCGGGATTCGAGATTCATGACTTCGAGATTAAATGAACGTTTGCATATATCATGCTACATCTAGCTGTAGCTTCAATTAAAACTTATCAAACAGAAACAAAAAACTTTGGAACAGAAGAAAATTTAGATTAATCCAATGAAGATGAACAAAACACTGAAGAATGTGATTCCAAAAATGATAATTCAGAAACTATAAATCAAGTCATAAGTTTGAATCCTAACTTCTATGATGCTCTTAATGATACTCGAAAAATTATAAAATTATTTAGAAAAGGGGCAAAAGATGAATTTTATATTGAACTTATGTTATGCTTAAACGTAAAAACAATGTGGAATTCATTGATTCCTATGAATGAAATTGCAAAACTGCATTAAAAAATCATTGTTTGATTTGAAACAAGACAATATTTGGAATTATCGAATATTATCGTAATGAGAACAATTTCTGAAGTACTTGGTCCTATAAAGGGGGCAATTGAAGCTTTATGTCACCAAGATGCAAATATATTGATTTCCCAAGAAATTTTCTATTGGAACAGATGTCCAATATCAATACAACTTTATCAAACAACGCGTATGCAGTCCTAAAATCGAAGAAAAATGAAACAAGCCACGTATTAGTTTAAATCATTTTTTTAAATTAAAAAATAAACTAAACGATTTTAAAATTTTACAATCAACTGGAGAACGAACTCAAATGTTAAACTCTTTGTATAGAGCATTGCTAACTTATCAAGTCAATATCAACTGAAAATGATCGAGTTTTCTCAATAGCATCAACATTGTCTGATTCGTCATTAAATGCATTGATATTTTTAAAAGCACATTTTAATACACAAACCTAAAATGTTCATTTTAATATAAATATGAATGTTTTTGTAGTTGTGATTACATTATTGAGTTATTTTTGTATTTTCATAACAAAATAAATAAATGTATTCAAAAACTTGTATTTATAAAAAAGTAAATTTGTTATTAACAAGATGGTTCATTTAACTTACATAAACATATATACATACATAAACTAGAAATTGATCTAGGCATTGAAATAAGTTTGATAACAACAACACAACGTGAAAATTTGGGCAAAAATAACAAATTCACTATTAATTACAAAGAAGAAGAAAGCAATTAATTTAGAAATGAGAGATGAAAAGGATGTATTACATTAAAATAATAAATATGATATGTGATATATGTAAATAAATTACCTTTTATCCCTTATGACATACATATATATAGATATTTTAACATGATATTTTTTGGATATATTCATCCAGTTATAACACAATTTTTAACATATATCTGTTTGAATATTTAGTTTTTGATCAAATAAATTCGATATAAATCACTCAACATCGTTCATTTTTGAAGGAGAAATCTCAAATCATTTCAACAACAGAACTAAAAACAAAACATCCAATGCAGTCTTTGTATTATGTCTCGATTCGAAAAGTTTTTATTTTCTCATATACGACAAAGAAATATGAAGCTGTCATCGCTCTCTGCAATAATACGATAAAGCTTATTTCGTTTAAATTTAGCCATCACCAATGAATGATCATCTGAAAAATTGAATGTCTGAGCAAAATGTCTTTTGAAAAATCAATCATTCGCTCTCTCGAATATATGGAATCAAATGGAATACATTTAGAATTTACTCTATGAAAATTCGCGATCGTATTTAGTGCACTGAAAACTGTAGCTAAAGTTCAAGCTCAATTCTATTTCACGCTCATAATACTAGAACTTAAATAAATTATTAGATATTTTCTTTGCCATAAAACGGACCCTATTTCATACGTTGAATATTTCATTTATGAGCAGACTTTCCAATATAATCCGTATGAAAATTTTAACCCCCATGCCTTTGAAGAATATAATCGCGTTGTTATTATGGACTTGTTTATTCCTTTAATGGCCAACTGGCAAAGTTTCACCGTAATTTCTATAAAATTAAATGATATCCTCAAATGACTGCCCTACTCGTTAAAAACTTTCGTCCTAAAAAGTTGGAAACTATTCATTGAACAACGCACACGTGTATCACGCAATCAATCATTCCAACTATGCTATGGGAGTAAATGCTTTTATTTAATGATATTTATATATTTAAATTGAGTTCAACGATGTGTGGAATCACTCTGCTATGAATTGCAGTCATAATATTGATATTTGCAGACACCCTATCATATAAGCGGAGTGTCGACGGCCGGTGCATTCTCCCTCGCCATAAAACCCCATTCCACCCCATTTTCTTCCATGTATATATAGAAGCAGTCTGAAGTATTTCAGTCACTCAACTATGCGCTCGTCGGCCTTCTTCAAATCCATTATCTTTGATCATTCTAACCTGGCCGAAGAGACTGTTACGTGATTGCATTGGATAAGTTTTATTATTCGAACGGCGTTCCGACAAGAATTAAATAGCTGTTACGTAGTGTTTACACCTCGTTCACCGCACCGTTTCGTTTTTTATTTGCTCTAACTCGTCCAAAAGATACTATATCCATGATAATGGTGCTTTTATATCATGACTTCTTTTATAAATCATGTATGTGCATATTTCACGAGGCACTTGTATTCGCGGGCACGTACAGAAGGCATTATTTTTTTGACATAAAGATCAAAATTAAGTTGTCAAAAACATATACGATATACGAAACTGCCAGCACTTTTGAAAAATGAACGAGCGCAATGTCGAATGACTTAATGCGAAGAAGTGCTAACGGAGATTTTAAAAGCTCTCGACTGGTAATCACATCATGGTTGATGAAGCACATTCGAGCTACTTTGTTCGAATTAAGAACGACCGCTTAGTAAGGGTTTATTTTACACGTTTTTCGACGAATTTTACATTTAATCTTTGAAAATACCACTAAAACAAATATATATAAGAGATCATTATTTAAAAAACCAATTTAATGCATACTTATTATATATAGAGAATTTAAGAGCCAATTAGTCTATCATAAATTCTATTTACAAATATATTGAACAAAATTTCCAAGCCTAAATCTAAAGATGCACCTGGATCTGGAATTGAAAAGAACCTGAAATTTTCATAATGACTTACTCAAATCATTTGTTGAATCTATATAAATTATTCACGGTCAACAAAGAACAACCGGTGAAAGCATGCAATATCTTCTTATCAAGATTCATAAAATCCATACATTTTTGGATCAGATTATATCCGAATACCAGAAGTGGATAATTTATGATAATTATATACGTAAAAAACAGTGGTTTTCTGATAAAAAACCCTCTTTTCAACCCCTAAACCCTGATTAGCCATGAAAAAAGTCTTATGTATGCTAGATGGGATATGATAAGAATATTTTCTTCTTATTATTAAAAGACAATAACAAATAAATGCATTACAATCAATTAGATAATAGAATCAAGGCATAAACAGAAATTTAATCAATAGATCTTAAATCGTTTTACTGCATTAAAATTATAACAAAGGGATCTTATTTAGAATACAGATTAGATAGAGGGATTTTAAAAGAGAAGTTTTAAATCGTAAAAAAATCCTTTATATAAACAACCGCTTGTTATAAGGGATTAAATTTCATTCAAATCTAAATCAATGACGCTTAAACCTAAAACATGCGAAATGTAGTAAATATTCTAACAAAAATATACCCTTATAAATTTATGCAAAATGCTATTAATTAAAATAATTGATTGTCGTGAAAATCTAAATATTCAAAGGTCATTTTTTAACGATGGGGGTTCAAACAACCCTGACGTTGATCATATTTTATTTTTAAAAAATCTTACGTAAGAGTATATATTCTGCTGAATTACTTAATGTTGAAAATGATTTTTAATTTTGGGACATCCAAAGCATAGACATAAGTAATGCAGTATATAAAATTTAAATTTAATACACTACCAATCAGCTACTTTTATATCTTATGGAACTGAGAATTAATATCGATAAATATGAGAATTATCCATTTACTTGTTATAATTATACGGTGACCAATCTGATAAAGTCCAAAAAGCTGAAAAACTATGTTGCCAATGAATTTTTTTCATGCAGGTTTTTCCCCTTAGTAAGCCTTCTCCATTAATGGGTTCATTCAACTTTTACAGCATAGTTAGGATACGTCCTTGATTTAAACATCTAAAAGCATAAAAGAACCCACATTGCCTCCAAGAATATAAAATCATTTAAATCAATATTTTTTTATTGAATAAATTTTGTATCAAATCAATCTGTGATGAATTAAAATTGGTAAACTTATATAAAAATCCTTAATTGCGTTATTTTCTTCTAAAGTTTTTGCTAATTCTAACTTTGTTTAAAAAGTTTTTTTTTTTTGCAAATACGGAGCTTATTTGTAAATGGGTAAAATTCTTTCCATTGCATTTAGGGAATCCAATTCCGGGATCCCGGACAAATTTAAGTGCTCATGAATCCCGGGATTAGTAAACGTCCCGAATAGCGGGACCAATAAACAGCTCGGGTAAGAGGTGGGTCACTGTCTACATTTCCCTACCGGTGATGTATTTACTACACCTCGACTCTAATAATGGGAATATCGATATGAAATATAATAGATACGGGATTCAGAATTTTTGTATTCCTCCGTAATATAATTACGAACCATATCAAATTATTATAGTATATAAGTATTCATCTGCAGCGATGGAAATAAATAATTTGTCGAGAAATCGGGAATTTTGCGAGTTTTAGTCCGTGTCTCAGCAGAAAGGAATTTTATCAGTCACATTAATGGTGTTATACGAAAATGGGGGCTCACGCGGTCATCAACTCGAATTTAAATATCTGATGATGATTAAATGATTAAACGAGCGTACATTTTCAGAAGCAAGTTGCCTGGCTTCTGGCTGGCAAAATTAGATCCAAATTAAATGACGAAACACTCGATATTTAATGTTACTTCAGGTATATTTTCAAAAAAATATTTGAATTTCTTAGTGTTTTATTTAATTTATCTATTTTTTAATTATATTTTTATCTTTTCTTAAATAAATCAAGCTCTTTCGCTTTCAAGTCATTTTTCATATTAAACAAATAGACATATTAGTAATTTTTGATCAAATTTATCAATATAATTTCTTAAACTATTGAAAATTTCCCGGGATTAAACCAGCAGAAAATACCATGGATGCAATTATGGAATATCCTAAATCTATTAGTATAATTAAGGACATGGTGCCATATGTGTAAAGGAAATTCAAGATTTACTATAAATTCAAGTAAGTGAAGTGATGAGTGAAATGAGCAAAAAACTAAAATCAAATGGAACTTATTCATTTAAACATTTTAACTAAAAAAAGCTTCAAAAAGCACAAAAACTCCTAAATATAAACGAGAACTTTAGAAATATTAAGCTACATATAAGGAAATTTGTAAAAACCTCTCAGTCAAAAGAATTAAGTAAAATTATTCTAATATTTTTAATGTGAGAACCAACTCCAGTTTTACGTACGAATTCCATACTTCGTATAAACCAACATTTTTTAAAGAATTTAACGACATTGATATATTAGATAACTGATTGTTATTCTTCTATTCTTTATCAACCCAACAGATCTTTTAAATAACACTATAGTTAATTTTTTTTATAAATTTGGCAATTTCTTCAGGCATAGCGTCTTAGTCGAACGAAATGAGTGATAAAAACACTTAAGTTCATTGCTCTAAAAAGATCTTCCTGTATTTATTTTATTTTAGTAGATTGTGAACATTGTTCTTATCGTACTGAAGTAAATTGCGTTTTTTCATCCCTCTTTCACTGTAAAAACAAACGTCGGAAACTTAATTATAGCGAGAAAGACTCTTTTACAAACACTCCCGATTGCCAAGATATTCATATATTTTATTTTAATATTCATTGAATTGACACTGAAAACCGGTTATTAACATTTTTCTTAATGAAAAATCAACATAATGTATTTTAACTGATATACATAATACAATATTGCGTATATTTATTAATGGCCTTAATGCTAACTATTGTGAAAATTTTAGTGACGCAACGAAATGAAATCGCGGATACAGCGAAAGAGGAGGAAAAACGCATAATTTAAGAAAATACATAGATAAAAAAGAAACGTCGAAAAAGGATAACAAATGTCCTTCGCATTGCTAAGGAGACTAAAACGACCCTTCCCGTATAATAGTCCAGAGCATCCGCAAAAATACTTTATATTTGACTTTGTTCATACAAACGAAATTTAATATTATACAACGCGTATGATCCGAAATTTCACCACGATCGTTACAAAGTTTTAATAAATATTATATTACTCGCGTGATCTAGCAAATTTAAGTATTAATTAATAATTGTGTAAGACCAACTTTAACTTTGTACTGATGTCGAAGGTTAAAGAAGTACTCGTTGTTTATTTTAGAAACCCCATCTGATTCTTGGAAGAAATCAGATTTTCTCGAGCAGAAATTCGCGAGAAGGATAAGATCTAAATTTTTACGCAGAAAAAATATTATACTTGTATAATTTAAAGGACTTAAAATAATTTATGAATTTTATTAAAGATATAAAACAGGTGAAAAAAGAAACAACTTAATGAAGAGTGAATAAAAATACTTGAATCATTTAAGAATCAAGAGAGCGAATAAATTCTCAAAAACTTCAAAAGGACAGGACTCAGATTTTTTTCTCGAAGCATTTTCGCTTATTTAAGTTTCATTCAAAGGATTCGACAAAATTACTTATAGTTTCAATCCAAGTCAATGAAAAGCGATAAAAGCAGCAAAATAAATTTCGCATAGCCTTTATCTTCGCAAATCGTACTATTCAATCGGAGGATTTGCTCAAAATCCCACATTTTCATACAAATTTGATTTATAGAAGCCGCAGGAAACAATAATAAAACGATCCTAATCAAAAATTGCTCCGTTCTATGAAAGCAAGTGTTCAATCCTGTTTTGCTCAGTTTGACGAAATGAGGTTATGCCACTTTTCCGCTGAGTGCCTCGTATAATTTGTGGAAGCTTTCATGGGAGACAATAATTTAATATCATATATAGTGGAGGCTTTGTCGGGCTTATTTGATGAAATAAAGGTTGCGGTTAATTTTGAACTACTCTCGTTCCATCAAACTATCTTCATGTTGATTGGTTATTATTAACTTTGGATCTATCGGCTTAAAATATACAAGATGCTTAATTTAAATCTGAAATATTCACAGGGAGCTGGATGATTTTAAGAAATGTTTGAGAAATTTTCTGCCAACAATAATGAATTTAAATTGTATTTAATTGATTTTAAAAGTTAAGTTATTGGCACAGTTCCTTGAGGGAATTTTTATTTAATATATCACGACCCTGTTTTGTTATTCAACCAGTGTGCTTTAATATAATTTGCATTTAAAAATATTTCATTAATATTCATTATCTCAAAATAGATCTGCTACTATTCCAGTGGTCTATTATTTAAAATCTGCATTTTAAATTTTCAACGATACACTCGTAACTATTCACGTTGAATTTCCATATTTTTCTGCAATTATTTCATAGATTTTTTTCGTACAATTTATAATACGTTTATAAGAATATATAAGAAATACTTAGATATGTTTTTTGTCGTGATTCATCGTTTAAGGTTATACATCCATAATTTAATTTAAAATCTGCAGTCACATTTCTCGTTGCGTATTTTAAGTACCGTCGAAGGAATGCACATGCTGCACTATTTTTAGCTTAAAAAATAAATAGGATTATATCATGAAAATAGAAAACATGTTAGGCTTAAGCGAAGGGCGGCTGCTCTATTGATTTTACGGCAGCCCCCTAGCATCTGGAACTGCACGCTACTCGCATAGTACGACTGCATCCACAGTGTAAAACAGGGATGTAAAACTTGGTCAGGGGGTGCATCGTAAATCAATTACCTGCTTTGTAAACAACAACTCCCCCGAACCACAATGGGGATGATACAAAATGCAACCTAAATATGGTCTCCTTTGTTATACGAGCGAGCCGCATATTCAACGCACGTATGGGAGTATTTGTTTAATTAATTTATCATGACGTTATTATGCAAGCATCAAGAATTTTAAACTGTATAATATGTCAATGTTTGGCAGGGAAATGTATGCATTAAGTAAATGAACAAATTATAATCAACGAAAAAAGTGTATTTTGATGGAGCTTAAATCTATTTTTATGTGGCTTTTAGAAATTTCTTTTATGGAACATTTGTTAAATATTTTGACATAGATTATCATAGCGAATATGTGTTTTAAAAATGTGGTCCCCAAGCACACCTACGTCAGATTGAGTTCAAATCCACAAGAATCTCGATACCACATTTTCAAAAAATGATGAAATTTTTTTCTTAAGTCCGTTTATGCGTCTATGTCATATGATTATTTAAATATTAGCTTGAGTATTTATAGACGTTGGTCAGTATATATTATTGGCGCTTTGAAAGTACATTTTTATGTTGGAAATAACAAGATTTTTGGATCTCTATTTCGGTGCTATAAAAATTGTATGATGATCATTCGTTTGAATTTTATTTGAATCACAAATTTATGAAAAAAATAACATGAATAAGTGAAAATCGATCAGCCGAAAAGACAATCTTCAGGCGTGTCTCGGTAAACGGAGCCTTAAATACCCAGACCCTGCGTCCGTGAAGCAAAACGATCGAAGCAAAAATATAGCTGAAGACCCTCCGTATCACATTCATTGTTCGGGAAAGGCTTTTCAAATATTCATTTATTGGAAAAATAAATTTACAATTCGGAAATGGATGAGATCCCCTGGCTGAAGAGCGTGGCGTAAAACGCCCACCCCTAACCATAGAGACTACGGCCCACCTACGTACTATGAGTTCGCGCAATATTACGTCAGCGAATAATGAATGGATGACTGGGACGTGCACTCCTCTCAATACCGTCATCATCCGATCGTTTCCGTCACTTCTCAATATTAATTATGCACAATAAAGCCACTGATTAATTAAATTTAATCTAGGATATGTCAGCCTGATGCCTCTTCAAAAACACAAGCTACCAACTTATCACAACTGATTAAATCTAACTAATCAAAATCATATATTTCAACTGAAATTCAACGCGCATGAATGTTTTTGGAAACACTGAAATTCAATTCGCTGGGAAAGACACCATGATTGATATGATGGCTCTAGGGTTAACATATTGCTTATCCACGATTCCCTACGTTATTTTCTCCCCTCCAAGAAAAAATGTCATATATTTCTACAAATATACAAAGCACAACACAAAAGATTTCAATTTTAAAAAATCCGCTATAAATTCATATTTTTCCCGGTCTACGAATCCAAGTTGAAGGTCTTGCGAAGAGTGGGTCAGCAATGTCAGAGATCACGGTGCATTAGACGGTGATAACCGGTCAGGTCTCAACATGGTCACGGGGGAGGTTTGCTATAATTAGCCCACCACATTAACATTCCTCCACCACCATGCGGTCGTTGGTGGTGACGTCGCTCACTGAACTTGTTGATTGTTAATCACCATAATAGATCAAATACATACACTATGAACACATCCAACTTGCGAAACAATCAATCCGCAAAATATGGTCTTATTATGGCGAAATTCTCAGTTTTGACGCGTGATATTCCTCGAATAAACGGTTTTATCGCGGAACAAGACTATGGAACGTGATGATTTTGAAATATGCAGTGAACTGTCAGTATTAACAAGTACATAAATATGGCAAAAAATCACGTATGACGTACGTGATATTTTGAAGGCAAAATTGCTGATATTTCATACTGAATGCAAGTTTAGTTTTTTTATATTTGTTTTATCGAAACACAATAACAATTTCGCTTCTTCGCGTATCAGAAAAAAACAATGAAAACCCAAGAATACGTTCACTAAATTTCAAGTCAATATGAAAGCAATTCGCAAAGGAAGGAGAGGAAGAATTTTAAGCGCATTTTTCTCGAAACTTTTTCCAAGTTCATGGAAGTGCTCACACACGCCCTAGATAAGCATTCTTTATGAAATTTGGTAAGCAAGTGTATAGTAAATTTTTTCATCGTATAGACTACAACTATTCAAAAATATTAAAAAAAAATTATTTAATTAACAAAAAACCACAAAAAAAAGTTGGTAAAAATACACATTTTTCTTCTATCGCTCACTATTTTTTTATTTTACAATATTTATTCTTAATAATAGTCTAAGCTGTAGACAATATTATACAAAGTAAAAATATGTTTATTTTTTTTACTGAAAATAACCTATCCAGGAGTTAGGACTTCCATGGTGAAGAATCGCTTGCGCACCAACATACATGGCTCCTAAATAATCCTTTCACTAAATATCAAAATTCTTTATTTAAAACTTTTCGCATAAAAGTCAATCACTTTTAGGCCCAATAAGGTAGAAACGTCCCTTAAGCCATTAAAAATCCCTTTTCATTTAAATCAACAAAGTCATCTCGGGTGGTTTTTTATTATCTCTCAAGGAAAACTGCTTAATATTTATAAATCCCCCTCACTTCCTATCGAGAGAATCGTGAAAATGCCTTTCGACACGCTCATCCAGGTAACCCACTATTTTTTTAAAATTAAACTTAGAGCTACCTTCAATATTGAGCGAATGAGGGATGTAACCCTTTACTATAAATTGATATTGAAGAGATCATAATTCTGCAATTGTCTCTAATTTCAATAGTATATGGGAGATATTGTATAAAAACATCTTTTTCAAATTGAATCTCGATTAAATTTCATTTAGATGCTTTGAAAATATTAAAAAATAAATCCTATAGTTTACAAGTAGTAAACTGAAAGATCTACGAATATCAAAACACATTTGCATTAAAACTATTAGATTAAAGCTACTTTTACTATATATTCTGTTAAGTTTTATTTTAGATATATACATAGTACCACAAAAAATGGTATTAAAAACCTAATAATATCATGTTAAAGATCACAATTGATGCTGATCTATAATATTTCATATTTGACCAAAACGATCATTATCAAAACAGTTGGAATAATGATTATATGCCATCTGATTTGCTCTTCATTTATCAACTTAAATAAGCTGTATTGACCATTTCAAAGGCCAAAATTCAACAAAGTGGCCTTATTTGAACCTCGAAAATGCAGCCATTATAATTAAAGCAGCATATTATCATGGACAATTAACAAATTACACACCACCCTTAAAACGTTAAATCTAAATTTGCGAACGCTAAAGGGGTTGCTTTTCAGTATGATAGCATATGCCCACATGCGGCGATGATGAACAACCAGATGTGAAAATAATTTAATTGCGTTTTTATTAGACATCCATCATGTTATGCATGCCTTATTTAAATCAATAACTCCTTAATTTGGTTATAAAAAAAATCGTAAATGTAAAAAAATGATGTAATAACATCCCTTAATTCGGTCAATGAATCAAAGTCCAAATCATATATGATACATGCTGAAAATTTTGCACAACATTTAAAAAGTTTTTTAAATTTGTATGCACAAATTATAGATTATAATCGTGTGTGAAATCTTTCTATATCAATTAGAGTAGCTTTTTATCAAACTGGAAATTGCCATCAGTCTAAAGTTATGGCAAAATGATTTTTTTATAGTCTAAAATAAAGATGTTTTTGTTGACCTAGCAAGCATACATAAAAGTTAGTGTTGGGATATAAATAAGCGCAGCAAGACAAAGTTGTTTATAACTTCGAGTTAACAAGGGAATCTCAAAGTTCCACTTTCTAGAACCTGAAGTAAACTGGTGCAAGCTAAATTCGATGCCTAACAATCGATGTTGTGTGGTTTCAAAGCCTCAAAAATATTTTATACCTTCCCGATTAAAAAGAAAATAAATAAAAACAGATTGGTAGAATTTGAGGGCTTTATTTGACGTGGACTGAAGATGTACTTGAGACGAGACGAGCGACGACATAAAATTTAATTAACGAATCCTATACTTTTTTTATGAAACATCATTTAAAAAAGTATTTCAATGATGAATCCAATTATTTTAATGGAAGGTAAATTTGATTGTAAGCTCGCATAAGGTTGTTGTAAAATTTTATCCATCATAATAATTATTAAAGTGAAACGAAAACTTTCATATTATTATATCGGCTCAGAGAAGACTTCCCTTTCATATTCCACGTCAAAAATGTTGAACTTCTTTCATTTTTTCTTCATACGCTGTTACCAATCTAAAAATACGCATTCAAACTTCAAAGATCCCCTTTATGTACTATCTTCTTTATTTTCATACCTGAATTACGCCGAAAAAATTGCTTCTTGAATGCGAAGGCATTCGCAAGGTGGAAGGCATCGGCCGAATGCTTTCACCTGCTAGAGTGTGAGATGCGGCCACAAACGGTATCAACAGCGTTTTTATATCCTCCCCATCATGGATCATTAGGTGTCTAATATAAGAGAAAAATGAAAATGTGCGTAATTTAGGCCGAATAAAAAGAAAAATGGTCCAAAACAATGTGGAGGTACTCAGCTGTGTTATTTTATCCGTGGCACTCGAGGGTCCTTTATTCGCATTAAAGAAGCACTTCTGTCTTTTGATCCAAAGCTCCTTCGATTATCTCCCGTCGCCATCCAATCGTTTAATTACACCCTCTTTTTAATCTCCATAAAAACCATCGCCATAAAATATACGTAAATCTATCTCGCTTCGGATGTAATGAAAAATCGATTGTATATTTTGCGACACAGCAATCAACATTATGCCTATGGAGTTTAATTCCTCAATCTATGTAGTGACAGTAATAGCAATAAACAAATTAATGGAAGTACTTTTGCCAATTATAACCATCGTCTTTAAAAAATCGATTGTGTGATGAAGCAACAAGGAGTCAGAAAATAGCTATATACTTCTCTTTGGTGCTTATTCCACTGTATTTGTTGACCATTAGCTCAATATGACCGATAACTCGAATATTTTCCTATTCAAATATCATTTTAGACTGACGAAACAGGAAGAGAAAGCAGTGGAAGATATATGTATTTTCACAGTCATTATATATACAAAATACTGATTTTAAGCCCCTGTTGGATATCAGATTATATAATCATATCATATTTATTTTAAAAACATTTATAATAAATTTATTTTATTACGAATTTAAAAATGCTAAGCTTTTAGCCATTATAACTTTTTATCTTATATTTTCTTCAGTAGCGTATTTTGAGCAACAATCTCCAAGCGAAGTTTAGCAAAAAATGAGATTCGCACAAGTTATGATTTAAAGCTTATATTAAGGATAAAGGCATTTTTATTTTGCTTGAAACCTATTTCAATGCACAAATTCGTTGATACAATGCATATCTCCTTGTTATGAAAACTCTGCTTCGATGTGGACGAAAGCACTTTTTAGCCATAAAGAAGCAAATAAACCTGCTTAAATCTTTCCTTTTCGTTTACGACATAAGCGAACGTAAAAATAAAAAAAGCGTTAGCAAAACTGTTTTAAGAAAAATAACAATCATAATAACTTTGCGTGTTTGGGGAATTATTATAACTGTCTATGAACATAACTTCATGCGAAACTACGTACTTACGTAGGCTGACTATGGGATGTTTAATGTGATTCACGACCGTTGTCGGCTGTGTTTGGTAGTTATAAATAATCGAATAATTTAGTACACCAAGCAAAATTTAGCATCGCTCCGATACAATAGCGAATAATTTTAAAATTGTTATGAAAACGCAATATTTTCCAATATCCAATCGCTCATTTTAGGCACATCCCTATTCAAAGTTGTCGAAGAACCGTGCATAATAACGTGTGCTAAATTTTCCAAACATCAACAACACAAAGACCCGACGTATTAAATGACAATATTTGTTCGTGATTGAAGCCTCGATTGAAAGGATATTGGCAACTTGCAATAAACCCTCCCCTAGCACAAATATATCGAAATTTTTCAATCCATGACACCAATTTAATCCTGTTTTTGTCGGAATACAAACAAATAAAACACACACACGACACTTTATCATTATGTAGATATATTCAAAGCTGCATAAACAACAAGCGTCATCCTGATAGCAACGCCATGATAAGCCCAACTCCAAATTTATGCATAAGATTAAACACCATCCAATACGTCGAATATTATGACGCAAATGATTCATAAAACGGACATATTTAAGTTTATTTATGAGCTGCAATTATACGCAAGCTTTGAAATAATTTCAAGTTGTAAATTCAAAAATATAAAAGCAAAACGTAATTGTTACTTATAGAGCTATGCTTATTCATCCTATCAAATTTCAATAGATTTGTTTATATGGATATTTTTATAATGACTAACTGACAAACGTACACTTGAGTCTGTTTTTATGCGGATCTTTTTTATGCGATTTTGAAGTTATGCTGTTTTCAAAATGAATGGAGCCAATCCCTCATTTTCCAGTATTTTTAAAAAAATATTTTTAAAAATATTGCACATGAGTGCTTTAAATGCCTTATTTTAATTGCTCTAATTGTTAATAATTTGTTACTACTGTGATTGTTAGAATATATTAAAGCATTTCAAAAATAATAATACTGGTGATATCCTAATAAACTAATTCCCGTTCTGTAAATGTTCTTGAGATTCCATTGCCTTTTTTAGCTAAACTTTCCTCCCCCCCTTTAATCCCTTCCTAGATTTTATACGTTTTCTATCTTCTTATATCTATTTTTTGTTTTTGCATACATAGCAGATCACGATGACGCAAATGATCTTTTAAAATTCACAACCCACATATTCTAACGGTGGCAAAAATATAAACTACTCGATCAATAGCCCATGCTTATGAACAAAATCCAATAAAATCCATCTCTTAAAAAATATTATGATAATTGTATTTAATAAAAGTAATACAAATATTACTTCGTGTGACTTATGTAATAACAATAAAACCATTAAGTGGATCATGAAACAAGTATAAGTGATTGACACAATACAAAATGCCATAACCATTGAATGATTGATGATAGAGAAGAACAAATATATAAAATACTGCGCAAAATGATAATTAGCTGTTATCGAATATGGCAAAACATATTCCCCTGGATCAATCCCCTGGAAAAACAGCTGCAGCAGAAATTGAAAATGCATCGCACTTCAGCACTAACAAGCGTCTGATTGATCCTTTCCAGATCAGCTGATCGGCTATCTGACAAATAGGCAATAATCACCGGAAGTGGAATAGGATCTATGTCCGATTTGCGATGCATTTCTCAGACGGCTACATAAGGACTGCCATAATAGATGGAAACGTCTACACGGAAACCCGTCAAGTGTAATGCATTTGCTTTCTTACGAAACCATATCGACTTATGGCAATATTAAAAATCATATTGAACAGCTCGAATGACTTCCAACAACGACGAAAAAACTTGCTGACATGTCAATGATACTCTCATACGAAGAAACATTAAGACACAATACTAATGGAATTACTCTGATAGCGTATTTCATCGAATAACTTAAATACTTAAAGCATATTTAATCCTATTATTTATTGGAAAATGTGCATTTATATCATACACACAAAGTTGTATTTTCAAAGAAACATTATTTGTTGCGAAGTTTATCCATTTTAATGGTCGTCTGGAGAAAAGATTTGAAGAATTCATAAGTTTTGAGACGCACTCGTTGCTATAAAGGGTGGATTAATTTTAGATAAGACGCACTTTGATCCTTATTAAATTGTAGAAATGTTTCGAGTATTTTTGATTTGCAAGAAAACTTTTAAAGCTTGCCGTCGGATTAAAATAAATATATTTCGGAATTACAATATGATCAAACTTCAAAAGTTATATTAACGAACTATTGTAATAAATAAAATGGTGAATTGGAGATTATGAGCTTTAAAGATGGGCCTACAATTGTGCCATTCATATTATTTTACCGAATATTTAAATATTTAATTAAATAAGCTAAGTGCAGATATAAGCTAAGCAAACAGAAATAGCACGAAAGCTTTCGGATAATATTAAAAAAATATTGTATGGAAAAGCGTAATGATACAAGTATACAAACCCTCAAATAATACGACACTTATATAATATAGGTTCAATTCAGCTTGGTCGAGGAATTGCATCAATATTTCATACAACACGACTATGTTATGGGTGTATTTTTATCCGCGCGAAAAAATCGAAATAGAACTAAAAGTCATGATTATGACGTATGTCAAACTGTCAATTGAACTACGGTAAAATGTTTGACGATATGTTTTAATATTGGAAGAAGATTTTTAAGGATGTCACGTTAAATAACGATTCTAAAAGGACTCAATTTGTTAGAAAAATCAAAGTTATATTTCTTAGAAAAGGACCTTTTGATAGAATAAAGTCGAAATACATGTATACGCTTAAGACTTTATTTGTGCGATAAATGCATGTGACTTTCATAGAAAAAGTATAGATGTATTCCATGGGTTTTAAAAACCGCATAACTTTGAAAAAGCTATATAAAATATATCCAAAATCGCATAAAAAAAGTTAACAAAAAAACCATAAAGCAATTAAAAAATAACATTTTTGGTAACATTTAAAGGACGTCTTGCATCATTGGTAAAATTTTAAGGATGTCTGACATCTGGCATCTCAAATGCCAGATTTCCAATAGATAAATACTTATTATTTCAATTACAAACCATCATCGCTGCATGATAATTTTCGTTGCGATTTTCAATATGACTCGCAATCTTCTTTGGAAGAAATAGTTTACCCAGGGTCAATCTTATCATTGTTCTGTGTAGATTTTCTTTTTCTAACCATATAATACTGAAATATTAAAGATGAAGCTATAGTCTACTAAAAAAAACTATATAAAAATATTTTTATAAAATGGCGTCAAAAAGTCATTTTTTGGCCATATTTTTCACAGTTTTATTTTTTTCTAGATATTAAATAAACAAATTTTAACAAAAAATTGGTAGGAATAATATAAGGTTATATAGAAGAAGTTAATACCCTATTTGAAGTAAATCAGTTAATTAGAACTTGAGATATCATGTCAACTGTGTTGGAAAAAGTAGTTTTGAGAAAAACGCGTTTAAAGATTTCATTCTGGTAGGACCGGCCAAGCTGCCGCTTCACTAAAATAGCTATAACTTCGTAAGTAATTGAAATTTTGAAAGTTTTTTTGAATGATGAATTTTTATAAATCAAAAAAATGGAAGAAAACGCAAGAAAAATCGTTTTTTTTTTTTGTCAAAATTCTCGGCTAGAATAATCCTTTAAAAATGTGATAGTAGTTCTGCGATAGCAGATGTAACATGGTTTAAAGGGTAGAAAATTGTATTTTTTTCTAAATTTCGGTTAGTGTTGATGATTTATTTTTTATTTTATCAAATACATTCCGATACGTATTTTTTACGAAACTAATAAATAATTGCTTAAACAACCTGTATAATCTTGTGTGAAATGTAGTGAAATGAATACATCAATCATTAAAATATAAAACATATTTTTTGATAACAGACTTATTTAAATTTAATCTAAACCACCTCATAACGATTATCCGCTGTTACATGTTTGAATTTCAATGAATATTTATTATTTTGTAGGTACGCCAACTATAGTTAATTTATGTAACTTATTAGCGTAGATTAACGTGCGATCATTAATAATGATCGCAGCTTTAAATGCATACATCATTACTGTTTTTAATTTTAAGAACTGTATCAGGTCATAACCGGGTTGAGTATCAACCATAAAACAATATGGTTAAAATATCAAATAATCGTGCAAACCTCATAAATTATACTAAATTCTGATGATTCATGACTGTTTTTTGCATTACATGGAAATCATTGATTTATAGTCAAAAACAAAGTCAGACTAATAACTCAATCGACATTGGTTCAAATCTACAGGAGGTGTGGGTGGCTATTAATAATCTTAATTAATAAGTGTTAACAACTAATATATTAAAGCTGTCTGCGATTGTTTCAATCGGGAAATTGAAACACGAAAGATACAACTAAGTCGAGAAAAATCTCAATTTTTTCAGCGAATCATCACAGAAACTTAAATCGCCATGCATCACAGAGCAAAATCATTTTAAATGTATTGGCAACATGTGCGAAATTAATATTTAGAGGCTGCATTAACATGCTATATATTTTTATTATGACAGAAAATCCATTAATTCCATCATCAAATTGTTTCTGAGGTCGAGATGTGGATGATTCATGATAATTTTAAACGCGAAAAACCATGTTTATCTCGAAAGGATACATCCACTTTGACCCTTAAGCCCGATTTAAATCAGAAGAAGGTTATTTTGTGTGCTTGGTAGAATGTGCAAGGAGGCATATATTATCATGACAATGCACCTCCGCATACCACATGGGTAACCAGGAATTAAACTGGGAAGACTTATCACATCCTACGTATTTACTCGATATAATAAAGGGTTGAAAATTTGAGAAAAGTTAAAGTTGTTCTAGTGAAAATGAAATAAGAAGAAAATAAAATATATGTTTAAAAATTTGATGACTTATTTTTCGATATCTTTACAGTATTATGCTTATTTTTAGTTAAATTAAAATATTAGATACTTAATATTTACCAAAAAAAAATGTAATTTTTAGCTTAAGTATTCATTAGCTTTTAATATGCTGTAACATTTTGTATTAAAATAAATCTATAAATAATTAAATGACGTAACATAGTAAATTGTAAGATAAAAATATCCTGTTTAAAGAAGAATGTCGAGTTTTCCGCACGAATTTTCCAATCAAGCATTACCGAAGTAAATACATTCGTTTTGGGATCCCAAGTAGGGGATGATTTAGGGGGATTTTTTACCAGGTGCGCAGTTTTGAGAAGGTGGTGTGGAAGCGCATTGTTTTTTAACGAGCAACCTTTCGCTGAAGGCCACAATCGAGTTAATAACCTGTCGGACCGGGCGGTAATTTCTGGGGGTCCATTTCGTACCCCTCGTCGGGTACAGATCAATCATGTTCACGTCGGGACCACTTCAAGGGGCCGACTCCCTTTAGCATAACAACGTCCGCTATGGAAATGCGTCAAACGTGCCGCCAGCCATTTAACTCGCTCAGAGCTTCTCAAACATCATAAATTATTCACACGCTCATTAAGTATATCTTCACCTATCTCCCAATGCTCAAAGTGGCACAATTTCATCAAGATGATTCAAAGAGAATCCAACGAAACCACTCAACAAACGTAATCGGAGTTGGGACAACGACTAAAAAAATTAAGAACAAATGATGAATATCGAGCTTGCCTAAATTTAACATAACGAATATACAATCAAAGAACATTATCCATAATTTTATCACTAAACCTAACACTTTTTGTATACATATTCTTAAGATAATCGATCCTTGAATAAAATATTGTTTTTGAAATCAAATATAAATAACAGTCAATTAATTATTGAATAAATTAGTAAATGAACAACATTCATAAAACGACGATACAATTCAATTATGAGCTAGAAAAGATGGTTAAAAATGAACAATGCTATTTTTTTATTCATACACACATTATTTTTAAATATAGAAATATCTTTTTACACTCAAATATCTTTTTGTGCGATTTCAAAGTTATGCGGTTTTTTCTAAAGCATTTTTTTCTATTTCATAAAGATTACGTATTGATATTTTGGATAAAATAGAAAATAAATCATCAATACTAACAAAAATTTGGAAAAAAATTACAATTTTGGACTGTTTAAAACCTTATTGTATTTGCTATCGTTAAATTATGACCACACATTTTTAGAGGGTATTCTAGTATAGAATTTTGAAAAAAAATTTTTTGCATTTTTTTCAAAGCTTTTACTTTAAAAATATATTTTTCAAAATATTTCTAAAATTCCAATTATTTTCGGAGTTATAGCCATTTTAGTGAGGTGGCTATTAGGGAATCTAATCCCGGGACCCCGGACAATTTTAGGTGTTCACGAATCCCGGGATTAGTAAACGTAATCCCGAAAAATTCGAGATTGAAATTTTTATCCAGCAGAAATCGTACACTTGCACGAAAAAGGCTACTAAATCGAGACATTTCCGCTGAAATCTGGACGCTTGGAAATAATGTCGTGACTACTAATTGGTGCACTTAGGCGACGTCTAGGAGCAGTAACTGTCTAATATACGTATGCATATATAGAATACATGTATGTTTTTAAAATTGTTATATTTACCTTCCCCACCGGTGATGTATTTACTACACTTCGACGAATAATTGAAATTTCGATATGAAATATAATAGATGTGGGGTTCAGAATTTTTGTATTCCTCCGTAATATAATTACGAATCACATTAAAGTATTAGTGTATATAAGTATTCATCTGCAGCGACGGAAATAAATAACTTTATAATGTTACTTCGGATATACTTTAAATGGACTAGTATTTTTTGATTAAATTTATCATGTAATTTCCTAAACTATTGAAAATCCCAGTCCTGATATCCCGGGACTGATCCCAGGATAGTCTAATGCAATCCCGGGGTCGAAATGTTGGCTCGGGATTGGATTCCCTAGTGGCAACTAAGCCGGTCCCAGAATGAAATTTTTAAACGCGTTTTTCTCGAAACTACTTTTTTCAACACAGTTGACATGATATCTAAAGTACTAATTAATTGATTTACTTCATATTGAGTATGAACTTTCTATTGTTCCGTATTGTATTGTACTAGATGTATATCAAAATTTAATTTTTAATTATTTAAAAAAAATTAAAACTGAAAAAACAAGGCCAAAAAATGACTTTTTTACGCCATTTTATGAATATATATATTAGGTAGGGAATATAGCGACATCTTTACTAACACAGAACAATGATGAGATTGAAACTGCGCATACAATTTCTTCCAAAGATGTCTGGCATTAGAGATGCCAGATATCCTTAAAATTTTACCAATAATGCGAGACACCCTTATATTGTTACCAAAAATGCTATTTTTAACTGCCATATTGTTTTCTGATTTTTTTATTACCTTTTTGGAGCAGTTTTGGGTATATTTTATATGGCTCTTTTAAAGTTACGCGGTTTTTAAAATCAATGGAAAGCATTTTCACTTTTTTTGTGTAAGTCTTAGATTTTTTTGTGCGATTTTCCGCGGAACGCACAAAAAAAGAAGTGTATATTTCATTCGAGTCTGAACTTAAATACATAGATGATTTTTGTATATTATCTTTTAACCACGATTCTTGATACGCAGCAATGAGTTCTATAGCTGATGTATATAACTTTCTGATATTATTTTCTTCTCCCGCTGTTGTTTTATAAAAAATCTAAATAATTATTCCAACTAGGTCCAGTATATTAAAAAACACCTGCAGATAAGACCCAAAATATTTTACACCAAATTTTGTACAATTATAAAATTAAATCATTTCTGATACACTCTCTTCTATTTCTATTGATTTTTATTTTTAGTTTCCTTTATTCACGGTAAAAAAATGGTTTGTTTGAAATATGTCAAATTGTTTTTCCGCTGTTTGGCAAATTTAAACAATTCTCGTACATTTCCACGACGCTGACAATAGTAACCCTTCTTGCAAGTATCATAGTTTTGTGGCCAATGAAATACTCGTGTCTATTGTTACATTCCTTCCGCAACCTGTAAATACTTCCATCACGTCCAGTACAATAAACTCTCCAAGCGGAATTGAATAATTTCTTCACTCGTCCTTTCCCAAATAGGGAAATCTATTTACAATATAACATACAATTGACATCGGATACAAAGCATAATTTAATTACAAACTTCTCTGGTTTCTTTGGCATATACTATATAAATATATACCTAATCTTAGATAAAAACAACTGCTCATCATCAATAATGTATGTACCAGATTTATAATCATTTTGGTTATTCTCAATAAATCAGTTCCATATTTCGGATATCATAGCAAATCTATTAGTTTGTAAACTTTGGCTTCTTTCATTTTTATATTTGAATCATATAAACCTCATAATTTCAGTAAATACATTACTGTCTGCATTTTGTTTTATTATATTTATGTAACATTTAGTTCCCAACGCTCTAAATTATTCTGCATCTGTGCACCTTCTTATGTTTCCATTATACCTTTCGTTTCTAGACTTTTAGCATATTTTATCAGACTAGACCCTTAAAATATTATGAACTACATATTTTAAAAAAACTGTAAATTTTGTTGATGATAAGATAATATTTAATTATGTATTAGTACAAAATTCTAAAAACGGTCAATTTTATCGGTAGTAATAAGTTTAGTGTTAAAGATGGGTTGGTTGAAAAAAACTACTTCCTTAATTTTAACAGTAGCACTTGCGTGTGGTTTTATATTTATTGGGTTAAATTTTTGTGAAATGTAGTACTACTTGAAAACACGTCCATTTAATGCTCTGATTAACAATTAACACACGGAAACCTAATTTGTATCATTAAGCAAAATATTGCCGACTTTGTTCTATATTATAGCACCTTCAATGAATTTATTGGGTCATTCTAAATTTGAAGTCATGTTGAGTATCAGTTTTGACCACTGTTGCAAAAAACACAACCATTTCTACATACAATCGAATTGGACCATAACAGAATTTTTCTTCAAATTCGTCAACTCTGACAGATAGTTAATAATCCACAACACCAAGACGTTGTACTCATCGCTCTTTATATGCGTAATAATTGAATTTTCATATGCAAAATATATTGAGATCTTTTTCGACTAAATTATATTCCAAAAAACATTTTATATTCAATAGAAAAAAAAACTTACCTCGTTAGATATATGAACTGAAGGTAGCGGTAACCAATGGTAGCCTATGGCACGATCCCAGATCATACCCTTGTTCCAGACTTCCACGAGAAGACCTGCGGTTACGTCGTTGGTTTCACTGTGAATTAAATTAAAGAGACATTAAATCACATGAACGAATATATTGAATCATCCCTTAAATATGTAACACAAGTATAATTATAATATAAATGTAACACAAGTATAATTCCAAACAAAAAAATTTAACCATAACCATATGGTTACGATTTTCATATTGGATGCATACACTATAATATCGAGTTATTTGTATGCACAAATATGCTCTAATTTTAGGAATTAATATGACTAAATAAAAGCTGTAGATATGAAATATCTGCAAAAACTGATAACTAAATAATGATGGCTAACCAACGTATAAAATTTATATATTCACCTGAAATTGAAACTGGATATAATTGTTACTTATATTGTTGGGATTGTAAAATAATAGGTTGTTATAAGAAATGTTATTTATGCTGAGATCGCATCTTCTATTTTGAATTTGATTAATGTGGACAACTACACCATTAAGAGGATAGCTTTTAGAGTTACAATAAGTTGATCAAACTAGTAACTGAAAAACATATTAAAAATGCTCATGAGTATTAATTTGATAAGAATATTCTCAAAATGTAAACATAAAATTGATTATTCACACAATACAAATAAATTATTGAAGATTCATTTAAAAATAAGTAAATATGCAATTTTACAAGGGTTACCTTATACTTTTGGCCACGACTGTGTAATATTTAACATTACGTTACACATATGTATCACTTTAATTATTTTGTGCTCTGTTAGTCAATATTTCGTCTGTGAACTTTTGCACGCAATGTGTTAATAATATCGCACATTGTCCATACCAAAGCGAGTACGTTAAATAGATTTTTCATCGGGAAAAGGCGAAATATATTTTTAACTATTTAAATTTTATGTCAAATATGTAGGCTGCCATGGATTTGGAAAGGATTCGCGTAAGTATAAATAATTTCGAAACGGTGCCCGTTTTAAGAGTGGTTGTTTAATTTAAGTATTTGAGGGTGAAATCCGCCCTCGCTCGGATAAACTGTATAATTCAATGTAATATATTTTGATATTTAAAGTAATGTGCGATCCAAATACTAACTGGACCGGCTTAATTTAAAATGGTCTATCGAGGATAGCGTAACAATTTTTAGCCCTGTTATACAGAGTGATTTCCAAAAAATATATTTACAGAGGAATCGTGATATTTTGTGATAATATTATTGTTTTCGCGCCGAATGTTTTGGGTTGCGTTATAAAAACTCGCCCCTGTAGTTTCAAATCTGCTTTTTGACCTCGTAAAGCTTTTTACATTTTTGCCGCTGTTTATTTTGTTTCGGGAAACTCTAAGACTCACTTAAGCAAACTGATGTGATTATTTTATAGTTTAAGTTAATGAAGGAAGGAAATTGCTGGAATGCCCGTCTGCTCGTAGGCCGACGTTGACAACACAAATTGGCCGAGATTAGAAATAACACGACACGGCACAACTTATTGCATCACGAAAGGTCTGCAAAGTTGCACGTGATGAAATGTTAAAATCATATTTTTCAGATCAGTGAAATATAATACTGATTTGCTCTATTTCTGGAAGAAATTCGGCGCTAGAGCATGAATAATTTCTTTAGAATGGGACCAAAAATCGGCAGATAAGAAATCACAATATTCGAAACGAAATATCTTTCGAGTGTGATAGTCACTTGAGCAAATAAAAACTGTATACAAAATACGACAAAGCCTTAAAAAATACATTACAGCATTACCCATACAAGGATTAACTCGTTGAATATGTCTACAGTGTGTTTAATGTAGTGTAGAATATTCAAACGTGTTTTCTATAGAAGGGTTCTTGTATGTAAATAGTTAAATAAAAACGGAATGTACGTAGCTTTTTGAGATAATCTACTCCTCACATCACTTGACAATAATATATTTTTGTCTGACAGCTTTAAAAGTGGTTGTGAAGTTTCATCCAAACTACAAAATTCCCACGACACTCTTCTTCATCGAGCCTCTTTGTCCTTTGACGACGAGCTTGAAATCTAGCCTTCATACGAATTTAAAAAATATTTCACATTTTTGTTGACTCTCTTTCCTCCTCATTTCTGAAACGTTTCATCCATCTATGAAAATAATTCTGAAAACTATTTATGTGTTTTTAAAACTGCATATTATTACGTAATACACTATTATTGATAATCAGAATATACCAAGAAAATAATTTTTATCACCAAATTTAAAAGTCAGAAACATTAATATTTTTGATCGATCCATTCGATCTAGATTTAACTTTATTTTTTTGGGATAAATAATTATTTCAAACCACGACTTATAATATTTTCCTTCTTAAAAATCATATTCCAATAGTCTTATTTTCGTTTAATTAAAATGAAAGACTCCAAGAAATCACCATGGAAAAATAATCTATTCTTGCAGTTGCTCCTTCGTCTGATTACAAATATGGCATCTTAAGAAGAAACAAATATCAAAAAAATGGAACACGATGAAGATAGCGGTTGCTGTTTTAAAAAGATACTATGGTTGAAAGTATCTGTGAAGCTACGTTGTTTAGTATTTGTTTGGCAACCATTAATAGTTCTCGGTGAATTTGTAAATATGAAAACAATTCGGTTATCGTTAATGTTTGGTTTCCACGAAGCTAGTTTTCAAGCTAATAGAGCAAGTGCTGGTAAGCTGGTTTCTTTTCTTCCGTTTTTGAGCTAAAAAATAGCTTTAAAACAAAGCTAGTTCTGTTTGCATCAAGTTAGTTGCTGGCTTGCTGTTTTTTTTGTCACAACACTCCACTAGCTTGAAAACTGTCCTTATATGAACCAAGCATAAGTGATACAATACTTTTATTTGAAAGGTCTCAGTTCAACTAATATTAAATCCGAGCTAGATTCTACTCTCAAGGAGTCTGCTCCTTTGTTTATAGCAGTGAGATGTTGAGTGACAGAGTTAAAAGAGGCGTATATGCTGCCAAGACGAATAACGCAGGGGTCAACCAAATAAGGTTACCACCCTAGAAATTATGAAGAAAATCCACAAAATAATATTGGATGATCGTCGACTGTAAGTACACGAGCTGTCAGACTGGTAAGTCTTTCAAAAAGTGCTGTACATCGCATATTGACTGAAGCTTTGGACATGAGAAAGCTGTGCGTAAGATGAATGCCGCGTTTGCTCAAAATGAAACAAAAGCAGTGTCGTGATGATGTTTCAATCGAGTTTTTGGCGATGTTTCACAGTAGTAAGGCCGAGTTTTTGCATCAATTCAGGATGAAACATGGGTCCATCACTTCACACTTAAGAAAAATGAAGCATGAGAACTGACCCGAGGTGCTTATTAGTCTCGCTATTCGGGACCATACAAGCCCGCTCAAAAAAAGTGCACAGCAAGGTGCAAAACCTGAATTTAATATCCATTTTCACAAATATATGTTTATTCTCAACTTTGAGTGGCCACTTGCGTTCTGAGCACGGGGGAGAAATTGTTTAGAATTTGTAGCTTAAAACTAAAAAACTACCTAAGATAACAACATAAATTAGTAAGATGGATAAAAATATTTTATATATATAGTTTTCATGGACGAGGAGAAGTTCAGACTCATTCGCGACCTCATTTGGTTCATGCTACCTATGTAAGTTAGCCTCTAAGGAAGCTTCCGTGATTGTACAGATCATAGAAAATCCCGCAAAAAGCCCTAAAGAGGATGGAGTGGCCACAAGATGAGAGAGATGATTGAGATGTCCAATCGGTCCAATTTTCGGACCGTTGATATAACAAATGAGCGCCTCGCGATTGGACACCATACTTAAACATATCTAGAGAACTATTACGAACTCTTATTACAAAACGAAGTTGTTCGAAGAAGACTGTTCGAATGGGTTGCTTAAATTTTACAATCGGTCAAAAATATTGTTGTCTTTATTTTATTGCGGGTTTATGTCCGCTGGGTCGATCCAATGTTTAAGCGATAACGGAGAAAAGAGGGATTAAACAACTTAGTATGTAAAAATAGATATAGTCAATCGGTCTTGATGCATGTAAAGTAAAATAGTCAAGTAAAATAAACACCATGTGCGACTCTCGACCGGGTCGGTACTCTGCGTTTTGCGCTTCAAGCCCAGTTGATTAAATTCTTCAAAAATTTCATGACATTTAATTTAAAAATTTGAGTGCATATATCTAGCGTTTGTGTTTAAAAATACCATATGCATAAACGGATATAAAATATTCGAATGCATTGGTTGAACAAGTTGTAAAAATGAAATGGATCCCTCTTTGGGGAGTTGGAGATACTTGACATCCATTTTTCTCGATGTTGCACTTTCACATACAGTCAAAGCGCGTCATTTACTGATGTTATCACTTCATCTGCTTCACCTTTCTCAACCAAGGTCTCCATTGGAGTCCTTTTGAGGCAATCTTTATTCTTCAGATACTGCAGAAGTTTCATATTACTCAATATGAATAATAGCTTTTGGATGACTACCTAACTTATCGGACTTTTCAATGGAATTCCATAAAGTGATATATCCACTGATGATAGTGCTAATTTATTTTATTCAGATTTGGCTCAATTTTATCTCTACATTTTTTTATGATCTGATTAACATGTTGAAAAATCGATTTCATATCAATTTAGGCATATAATATCAACGAAAAATATTAAAAGGTGAGCATGAAGTAATTTCACTGTATGTGTAACCATTTGTAGTCTGAATAAAACATAAAAGTATTGCAAATGTATGTTCTGTTTAACATTCTATCAATAACCTCAATTAATTTATTCACATATTTTTCATCATGATTATGCAAAAGCTCATATTTAAGATCCAATCAATCTTCTTCTTAAAACAACATACATACAAATTGTTTCTCAAATTTCTCATCTTCCCTTCTCAACCTCCCAATGGAAACGTTTTGATCTCGACTGTTTTTTTTACTTTAATAAATAAATTTAACTAAGCAATAAAAATGGTTTCTTACAGGGATATATTTTATAAAAAAGTATGAAAAAGATACTTGATTATATTTTCCTCAAATTTTCGTAAATAATATTATTAAAAAAATATTGAATTATTTAGCATTCTAAGCGTCGTTAGAAATCAAATGTGCTTGCTCTTCCATGTGGCGCATATTAAATATTCGAGGGCTCATCCTAAGCGCGACATGTTTTGATGTCCATGTAAATTTTGATCAGTGGAAAGTAACAGCTGTCTCGTTTCATTATGTCCTAAAATGTGTGCAAGCCTCCGGCCGGAACCTTAAAGCTTTGCAGAAAGCTCAGAAGCACTATTGTCGTTTGGAGGATAAAAAAGCCGGTCGACTGCTTCATAAATCATATGTGTGTTATTTCCCACGCAGTGCGGCCTTCTCACCCCTGATCCGGTAATAAATGGATGGAGACATGTCTACCCCTGAATTGGCACGCGCTTCCCTTTTTTGCCTTTTTATAAACAGATATACCACCGATCGCAGCACGTTACTTAGTGGGCGAAAATTTACCGAAAATCCAACGTCGACAGAAGCACAGACTGCTCAAAATGAACAGCATTCCTTAATTAAGACGACATTTTTCATATGCTATCGTCGGTGGTTGACTTTGGCCAAATGTCGTGGTCCTTTTTGGGTTGAAAACAGCACTCACGTTCATTACACATGTGAAATAATATCCCCAGAGTGCGCCCGTTTCCAATTTAATGTTTGTGGCACACTCAGGTACTAATTAAAATAAATAGCAATGTATAACAGCATAATTTATATATTCAAAATGGGTCCAATGACCATTACTTCCCCCCCAATGAAAAGCAGCTCTTGCGTTTTGTCCGGAGAATATCAATGTGTATAGTTGTAAACAAGTATGCTTACTGTCTATTAATAGTATGATAGCGGAAGTTCCAATAGCTTTAAAACGCTCAGCAAAATTGAAATCCAATTTCCTGCTACCGTCCCTATTTGACCATTGGCAACTATTCAAAGGGAAAATACTAAAGGAAAACGCCACTAATTTATCTAGTAATTTTGCTTGTACGTAATGTGTTTATCAATGTAAAATTTACGCTAACTAATGAAAAACAAAATGAGTTGGGCGTATTGCCAGTTAATTTTATAGACAAATTGAATAATGATCATATTTCAACAAAATAAATCTAACTTTAAGCATTTGCAGATCAATCTCATGACGTTCACGACTGATATTGTTTCATATTGAAGTCAAGTTAATCAGTTTCTAAGCCACAAAAATCCTGATAGTTTAACCAAAAATATCTTATAAATGGTTATTTTAGCATTATGTAAAATATAATGGATTTTGCTCAACGAAAAACTAATTATACATTAAAAATAACTTTGAATTTTAATTAAAAGCTAGATTTTGCAGAAATATCATTTAGTAAACATAAGCTTATTATTGGATCTTTTTATTAATGAAGATTGTGAACTTAGGGCTTTTTGAATGTACATTGATTGACTATTAATGGTCATAGTTGATTTCATTTACATTTTTTAGAATACTTAAAGGCTATATAATATAACATCTTATATATAATTGATTCTTAAAGCTAATCACTTGGATTACTAACTATTCTATAAGATCAGAAAACAGTTAATAAGATGATAACTATCTAATATGGTAGATAAAAAATATATACAAATAAAAAAAATAATAATAAAAAATTACAAAAGAGATTTTTTTTAAATTATGGAATTCAGAAAGAAGCTAAGTCTATCGATACCGTTTTTTTCCTTATAAATTTTAGTCCAAGTATCTCCTTCAGGTGGCGATTCAAGTTGCTCGAGTAAGAAGATAAAGAGTTTATGACGGGACTAGGTACCTTTTTCAAGGAATTTAGAAAGGTACTCGAGTTCCGGAGATACCAGGGAGCTCCAAATGCTCGTTGTATAATGATAGTCTGAACGGTTTTTAATTTGCGATTTTCGCTCTACCGGAATCTCCAGACTGGACAGGCGTAGGTCATGATGGGACATATGAGGGATTGGTAATCTTTTTAAAAAAAATTAATAATCGTCTTATTAAAATAAATTTAAAAAGCGAGAATCAGTAGAAAATATCTATAAATTTGTAAATGGAATAGAACAATAACAAACAGTTTAATTTTCAACCATTACCCTGAAATATTAATAAATCTTGAATTGTGTTTATTTTCCAGAGTGTCGTGCCAAAATAAGCGTATCATTATTTAGTTATGCCTATCCAAAATTTCCACTAATCCTAGCATTCCCTCTAGTAGTTAATCCCCAGATGACACGGTTTTCCAACAGCTCGTTAATAAAATTGCGTTGCCGATATTTATACTGCAAATATGTTGGTTTAATTTTTTTTATACTAAATATACCTAGAGACCTGTTAACGAAATTTTTCCAGTAAGAGAAGTTCATTTAATATTAGACGATACAACAAGCCATCTCAAAAATAAAGTCATCTAAGTGTGCAAATAATATTCCTATCACCTAAGAAAGTTCAAACGTGTCAAGTTCTATACATTCAAATTCAAAAATATCTCTCATTTAAATTCAAAAAATCAAAATAGTTCTTACAGACAGAACTCAAGATATCGATGAAAATTGCTAAAGATATAAAAATATTTAGACAACATAAAAAAACATTATCTAACTGATGATGGTTAGTAATAATGACTAAATAGATCATATATAGTATTAAAAAGTAAGGCTTTTGATCATTATTGCTTCAATAAATATATTTTTCTTACATTTTATGTCGTGATTTTTAAAAATACGAAAACTACTACAAACAGACTTCTGATTCTCTCTTATCCTCGTGAACATACATATCTGAAAAACAAGGTTTTTCCTCAGTTTCACCACATTTTTACTATCCATGCATATTTTGATTCGATATATTTTTGTCAATTTTATAACTCACCAATATGCATTAATAAACAATATGCATTGTTTGTGAAAGTCTATGAATTAAAAATACTGGAAAGAATATCTGAATAATTGATTATCGAAAAGTTAAAATGTAAGAATTCACCAAATATATTTTTTAAAATGAGACATTGAAAGACAAGTTGATTCTGCACACATGTACAAATTCGCATTCAGGATTTGAAGTGAGATAAAATTGACTTTTTTAAAGAAAATAATATCAGTCTTTAACTAGCTAGTGAATAATTTTATTTTAAGCCTCAAAGAAATTTTGGATCTTTCGTAAAAACAAAAAGTGGAAGAACAGTCATAAATTATTTAATGACTGAATATCGTTTAAAGATATTTTATATGAAGTTCCACTCGTAAGTATTGTTGATGTTATGTAAATTATGTAGAAAACTGTTCCTACTAAATACATTGTTATCATGTCCCTTATGTATTTAAATTACTTGTAGTTCTTAAACTTAATTGGTTGAATAAAAATAAAATGCAAAGTCAAATACAAATAAATTATATCATCATTCAAGATGGCAAACATTCAGATGAACAGTACAACCCGGTCACATGTGAAAACCTATAAATCACCTCACAAGGGACTTATATTAAAATTGGCGTCGACGAACGAAAACTATAAAAATGTAAATACACGAAGGCCGCTAATAGAGATTCATCACGCCAAGTCGTGCTCTTGTCGGCAAATAACTCCATGGAGTTTTCAAAGAAAGCACATCAAGTCTTAAAGCTCTCAGCCGGAACTTTTATCCACGACGATGAACCTGGATTCGTATTATCGGAATGAATATTTTGAATTATTTTGACTCACAAAACCACTTCTATCATGCTTAATTGACCACGAAACTGATCCCCGATAAAAATATCATTGATAATTGAAAGATCAAACCCTTTTATTCGATCATTGAAATATTAATCCCTCTTAGCGAATTTCTGAATAAACTGGATACAAATTTTCTCCCGATAATCAAACATTTCGCTATAGCAAGCATCAAAAGCTTTCAAAGAGATTATTTCGGCTTTGAAACGCAAAATAAATATAAAGGACCAAAAAAGATAACAAACACTAGTATTGTTCCAGGCGCAAATTTAACATTAAGTACATGCTTTGTGTTATTATATATTTTGTTCTCTATTTTATTTTAAGTTTTCTTAGTTCAAGTGGTAATAAGAAGGATATACACAATGATTCTAAAATTACCAACACATCTATTGCTATGATTGTATTTTTTTCTTTGAAATGTCTGCAATTTCGTTGTTTCTTTTTGCATTTCAAATTTTCTATAGCATTAATGTATTTTAAGTATTTTTAACACTTTTTTATTTTTTCTTTCTTACTTATCTCAATCTTATTATCATTCTTCCATTTACCAATGCAAGTCGATGTTCCTAAATCTCAATTAATTGATGAGCTCCTCTTTAACATTTTCAAAAAAAATACTTGAGTCATTAACAGAGTCAACCCTTCTATTTAGCATTCCTATTAACATGAAATGTAATATACATCTTTGAAAAATAAATCGAAATACTTTATAGGCAAAATTCTAAATCAACACAAATTCAACAATCTGTTATGATAAAAAGTTTAAATCTGTAGTTAGAATGTTCTTTGTTTTAACAACTGGTGCAAACAATTAACATTAATATTTACCACGGATTACAAGTGGCATAACAGTGAGCTTTGACATGCTACAAGCACACACCTTCGAATAACAAAGCTCGACAATTGGTTGGATAATTTGCAAGCTTATTGGACTGTGTTCTATCTCCAACACTGTCCGTTCATTGTGATATAGCTATGCATTTGTAATCTAACAATATATCATGATTTAATGCGATGTTATTTAGGCTTTCAATTCCTGGACAGTTGTGTGAATACCCCGTTGAAACATTGGATCAATATTTTTTCCAAGTATTAAAATTTAATGCCTCATTCAACCCCTATATAAAATATAAATTTTTCAACCATTTTTACACATGCAACCGTCTATGTAATATCACGGTTTACATAAAATTTGATCTACAACAATGTTGAAATATACACATTAACGTGTTCATAAATAATTAAAAACACTCGTTAAACTTTATCTTAGATCTGCTAAGAAATTCTAAATATAAATATATACACAAGCATACGTCGCAATTTAATTAAAAAGGTCTCGTGAGCTTTTTTTTTGAGCTGATCTTAATTTGATTTAATCAAAGTTTTTTTATGAGATTTTAAATTTTGATTCAAGTTGAAAGCTCAAAACGAAATAAAAATACATTTCTTCAATTAAAAAATTCAATTAAAAAGGTCGAGACTCATTCGTGGAATACCAACTGAAAGATTCTCAAAAAACTTTCCGTCCACTCATTGTAAAAAAACTAAAGGTGAAATGCTTGAAACTTACGGAAATAGCAAAAATACTACTGAAAAAGATCTTACTAATGAAAAATAAAAAATATTCCTGAACTGCATCCATGAACTAAATTCAATCCAATTTCTTTTCTGTCGGTTATCAAAACATTCATTAAGCTCAAGTACTTTTATTTGATTCAATATTTATAAGTAATTCCTATATATTGAAACATAAATCGACCCACAATCACTATAATCATCAATGTTCTAATGCTAATCATTCAATAATGGCTCTCATCTTCATAATATATATCAAAGACAATCATTCTTATAGTAACTTGATTCCAGTGACAATATTATTTCTATAAATGTGCTTGTATATAACATATGCTTTTATCTAAGCCTACATTCTAAATAATTGTATTGATCGACAATATATGGCAATGGCTTATTTTGACACTTTCGCAATGAATGTTTACGAAAATATTTTTTTTATGATTATAATTTTAAATGTCACATCGTTTTCAAGCAACAAGCTCTTTAATGAAGCAATTTAATAGTAAATTTTAATCAATTGACTCACACTAAAAGATTACAACGGATTGTGTGCAGCTGATGGTCAGCCGATAAATTGAATAAAATATGCATTTTTTCATTCAAAAATTTACGTACCATTCATTATAGGCTTGCAAATAGTAGGTTTTAATAATTATCTACGCTGTTCAGTCGTAGTTTCTACAGTAACGAAATACTACCTAGTGGTTCTGACCATTACAACTACAATACAAAAAGCTTCATATTTATAAAAAATGTATTCACAAAACACTACTTAATATTCATAGTTATTCATGAAAGGCGACTTCGTTTTTGAAGTTTCCCACCCCTTCTGGGCATTTGAATTATATGACAGTTTTCATTCTACACTACTGGTCCAACGACTGGAAAACTAAAGGAACAGAAAAAGCACGAGAGAAACAACCAGTAGACGGCCGAAAAGAGCGACAATGGAAGAATTTTGCTTGGCAACGATAACATTATCTTTCGTTGCTATCTATATCACTTTATATTTGCCAAACTGGGAGGGTCGACACAAAATAGGAAACCACCCAGTCTCAAATTCGCGAGGTTAAGTTTTTACGATTTTCCCACATTTCCGAATATCGAGACGGTTGTGAAAGTGCCCTTTGACACTTTCATCCAGGTGGCATACTGGGTGAGCGTTTTAAATGAAACTCAAAAGTCATGCGAATTGGATGTAACCCCTTCCTGTGAATTATTATTAAAGAGACACTAGCCTTGCAGTGGACTGTTTGTGGCTGCACTATGATGACGATGATGAATAATTATCTACATAAATATCATAAACAAATTCCTGGTTGATTACAACTTTTTTGTTGTCGAATTATTCTGAATTTTATAAATGGTAAATAGACATATTTATATTTTTAAAAAAATCATCAAAATTTCAAATTAGATGTAATATAAATTAATATGAAATTTGGTCAAACTTGATGAAGATACTCTTTCCTGCAATGGAATAATACGATGTACTGTAATTTTTATATAGGGTTAATTATGCTAAGTTATTTAAAATATATTTCTCCCTAGTGTTAATAAATATCCAGACGTAAAACAAGATCATATGCCTAGTGATTTACAAAAGGATCTTAAACGCCTCTCATGGGGGCGTTATAGCCTCTTGAGGGGGCACTGGAGTAACTAAAAACTATAAGAGGATTTGGGGTTCACAAGGGAGGTGATCCAAAGCTCAAAAAAATATTTTCACATGAGACATTCTAAAAAGTTTATATCTGGTTTTATTATATTTTGAATGCTGCAATATATAATGTCAACAATAGACCATCCTTTTTCTTAAATCAATTTTTTAAAGATTTTTGTTGATAATGCAAAAATTGTTCACTTCTTGTTATGTTTCTTCTTTCTATTGTTACCTGCCTCATGTAGCCCATGGACCAAATAGCGATTGCTATATTTAAATAATATTATATGAGAATGAATTAATCAGGTCATTTAAGCAACTATATGATTCTGGGAAAAAAAATTATCTAAAATTTATGAATTTTAAAGAAACTCCGTAAACTAACACAGATGAAATAGTTAGCCTTAATGAATTAAGTAAATTTGAACGTCAACAACAAATATGTCAATGAATTGATTGAACCTCACTCAGTACCTCAATCAAATGAATACTTAATTGAAAAATAGCTATATGAAATACACTATAAAAATAGGGAAGACTAAGCTGTTAAAATCGTTAAGACTTTGACAATCAAAAATATTAATGAAACCTTAATGCATATTGATTTTTTTATTATTATGGAAAATATTAATCCAAATGGAGAAAATATATCTCAAAGGCAATTGAGAAGAACACAGCTGTTAAAAAGGGTGGTATTCGACTAATACTTAACAAGTTTATAACATCTAAAAGCACTTAAACATGCCTCATTAACAATAATGTATATTAATAAATATATTTTTTTAAATATATTATTAATAACCCTCAGTAAGGCTCATCACAGCGGGAGCTATAGACAGCTACTCTCTAAAAAATTAGAAATTTTGGGGAAGACTTTCACCGCAATAAGCAGCCCTTACAAGATAATAATCTTGTAAGCATTAAAAAGCTTAAAAATTAACTATTATTGAATAAAAATTTATGTTAAAACACATTTTTACCTCCCTATATTTTCGAACAAACTCAAACATTTTCAGGAACCAATTGTATACAGAAGTCAAAGGCTGCCTGTATATATACATTTTTTTTTAAAGAGAGTTAAAATCAAATATCACTGAAGAATCGTCGGTATTGTCATCCAGATATCTTTAAAAATGAAAGTAGATGTAACTCAATCATGTGTATACATATGAATCATTGGTATTATTTGTGGTACACGTCGTTGAGAATTAAGGAGTTAAATGAAATGATTTCATCTAAAAAGAAATTGAATTTAACTTAATATCCAATAAAATCAAAAATGTATACGGTCCAATAGTTTGTTAACAGACAAAATCAACGTATCTGTTTAAAAGAGTTCAAATAAAATTTGGAGCAGCGAGTAACCATAAACATATAAAGATTAACCCTGATCGTATTTTGAGTGGCAGTAATCATTGAAGATAGCTTTCCATTTAATTTTAACTGTAAAAACACTCTTAAAAATTCGCTCATACTATAAATAATGAATAATTTGCTTATAGACCATCGATGCATTCATCATTAGTAACAAAGCCATCATTGAAATAAACAACTACTTCATCTAACAGTAAAATTAAATTGAATAAACACAAATATTTACTTATATTAGCAAAAGATCTAAAATTAAAAACGTTGAAAATTGAGTAAGCTGTAGTACAATAAATTTATAACTCTTATTCTGGAGAAAATTTAACTTAGTTTTGCACTAATAATAACATCAAAAATTAGCTTATTAAGATGGCCTACTATGATTTTTTTGTTTAAAGTCAAACATTTATCAGTTTAAAATATTAATCAATTCAATTCATTTGGAATTCAATTAAGACGGTAGAAAGTTTTGGACAACTTTACAATAAAATTATCGACCATTGATATATTTCATATTGAATTCCATCGCCTGTCGCATATCACAAAAGTTAATGAAAAAGCGGAAATGGAATATTCAATTATTTATTCGCTTGTTCAAATATCTCAAAACTTCTCACTATGTGAGAAGATGAAATACTTTCGAGTTTAATTTCCTCAAATAAATGATTTCGTCGAGTGTTTCAATGCGCGGCCCCAACAGCAGATCCTGACCGAAGTTTAAAACGCTTCCGACTCTAAAAGGGAATTAAAAATAAATTCCTCGCCGCTTTCTAAGATAGAAATTCTGATTTGCATAGTAATGAAGGTTGTACTTACAAAAGAAAGTCTTGTTCCCAGCAAGGATCAGCTCCTTTCACAGTGACAGTTGTAGATTTGACGTTCTGAAGTTTGAGCGTTACATAAGTATTAAACTGGGCCGCTGAAAATAAAATGAATTTTATTAGCCCTCTTGAATCCACAATTGAAGCATTTCTGAAAAAAATTAATGGCAAGCGGCACAACTTTATTGCGATGATAACACCATAACGTCATTTGATGCGTGTATGATGATACAACACGTAGTAAATTAATTAATACATGTTTAAAATAAGCACGGCGAATAACACCCTTGACTAACTACTGGCAAAATTCTTGGAAAACGAAACGAAATCATATTTATGAAATAACATAAATTTCATTAATTAGCTTTTTCTCCCCTTATAATGAAATACATCCCCGAAGGAATAGCTAATGGTGAGGGAATGAAATAAATTACGCCACACTGTCATCAGATGACCCTGAATGTGATTCATTTGGGAATCAGATGCAATCTATTTCATAATAATATATTTTTTGCATGAAAACCTTTGTCGCATTTATGCATCATTTATAAGAGGAGCATGTCGCTTTATGCGCCATGAATATGCAATGCGATTGCTAAGATTAGCAATTTTTGTAAATAAATTCCCGCTGAAATCCGGCAATTTATTCACAAATTCATATACACTAGCTTGCAGATAAAAGCTTGCGATTTTTATTAAGCTCGCTTTGTGTTTGTATTTATTTTTCAAAGCTCTACTTACTGGTGATCAAGCTCACGACCGAATGTTATCATAAATTTCAGCTGAAAGCTCGCGGGATGCACTCTCGTGAGCTTTTCACCACCAAAGGCTGCCTTCCTAGTGCTTCGCACACCAATTTATTCAAAATGTCTGTCTTTTAAATCCACTGAGGTTTTAAAACATATTTGCTATATTGCTACAAAGATCTTTCATAAAAGGTTTATTGAAATTTTCATATGAGATTTGCACTTATTTGCATACAATACTTGAATTTATATTGATGAAATTTTGACTGTTTCAAACAAACTTAATTTATTTTAATATAGTCTTCCTTTTTGGAACCGACATCCTTTCTATACAAACACTAGCTGGCGACTGACAAACAGCTTACAAAACTTTTACTGGCTTGCCACCATACGGAAATAATTCAAATTAAACATATAGTACTTCTTTCAATTTTTAAAAATAAATATTAACTCTAAAATCTTGAAAATCAACGATACTCAATTGAAAGGAAAATATTAAGTGCTCTTTGAATTGCAAAAACTTTGCAGATATAGTCCGCTTTACATCGCATTCAATGTTCAAATATTGAAAAAAAGCTTAAAAGTCCATTGTATGATTTTAATGAAAATTTTGAAGGTCATATGAAGATTAGTTGACATCGCATAACTTCAAGATACTTCATTTCATCAACTGTTTTGACCATAAACTTAACATCATTTTAAATTGCACGATGTCCTTTTTATGTCAATCTATTATAGTCAGCTATAAATTAATTTAAATATGGCAATCACTCCTTTAAATTGCACTTTTCAAGATGAAAGATATCGCCAATTATCAATGGATACGATATTAATATTTATACAATATCAGACTACTGTGCTTAATAAAAAAAGCAATTTTGAAACATCAAACACCAAAAAGAGAATAACCGTCTAAACTCATATGAGTTTATTAAGCCAAATATTGAAAAACAAGTATAAAATAGACTTGGATTTGTTTATATTAAAAACTTACATTAATGTTTAACTATGCCAATGGTTTATGATTTTAATCGAATTTTCGATCGAAAAGTCTGATATAGATTTAGATTTGATCAACAAATTTGTTGTTAAATTTGACTGTTTTTAAAATACTTGGTAATTGAACTGTTTGTTGTCTATAACAAATTTATTTTACGATGGCCTCTAGCTACAAATATATAAACCCAAGAATATTCGCGTATAGGGTAAAAAATTATAAAATGTAATTCCCTTCATTATTCGATACATCTTTCAATCGTTTTAGCAGTCCTTAGATCCCTTTTTGTAAAAACTTTCCGACTTAGAAGCCAAAAACGATTTTAAATGCATTTCAGCTGCATTTTTAAATCGTTTTCCTCTTAGGTTTCCTCTTAGGTCCCATACATCCATTTGAGAATGAGTTTTAAATGTGTTTGCACAGTGGTCTTTGGAAATATCCAGTTTTTACAATTGTTTACCATCTGACTCGATTAGGAATGTTATTGTATTATAAGCTTCTATTGCCCAATTTAAATTTCTGGGACCAATATTGACATCATTTACTACTTCACCATAAAATATTTCTGTTTAATTGGCTTTTGTAGAATTCCAACTCGCGAATATTTTTGTATCCCCCTAATATATAATTAGCATTATTTTAATAAAAATAATGTATAATGGGTGTAATTTTTCTTCGATCTTTAAGTATGCAAACTACTAAAGTTTGTAAAATGGAAAATCTGGATGCTTAAGGTTTTATTGAATATGAAGTAACAGCATTTGTAAACTATGTTTCAGTACGAAAGTTTCACCTTCAAAATATTCATGTAAGCTTAGTGGAATTGTTAACGTTCCTCCAAGGCAAGGAATATAATGGAAATATTTTTAAAATACTACGAAAATCACAAAGACCGAAATTTATAATCATACAAAATGAAAGCCTTAAATTCTAAAAAACATAAAGCAAATATGCTTACCTTGCGGTCCAACGTAATGCGCCTTTTTTACTGTAACAAAAAAAAGTTTACGTTAATTTAACATGTTTTTATTGTTATAATTTTCGACATATAATAACAATAGAAGTATTCTCTGCGGTTCGTAATTTCATTATTTATACTTCCACGGCGAAAAATAAAGTCTGCTTTGTATTTTCTTTCGAAGTTGTTTGATGATAAGAAAAATACCGCTGCCCATATTTATAACGGATAATATTTTTCCCCCAAAATCTATGCATTGTTTATGACCAAACTAAAATGGAACTGTGTCAAAAAGTTAGGAAAATAGCACTCCGTGTAATTTCCTGTTTCCCTTAGATGATTTATTATCTATCCTAAAAAGGCCACTTCCTGTGATGCGAAGAGCTTAACACGGTCACACTTAAAGCATTAAAAATAACAAGAAGCTCTTAAACGGCACAGAAATCTCACTGCATGGTTTTAGATGAAGTGTGAATATTATCCCAGTTGAATTGTGACTTCTCATCCGTATGATAAACTTGAAAACGTGAATCATGTGATAGCCAGGAAATCGCCGTGAAAACTGAAAGAGGCAGAAAGCGAGAAAAAAGCGATATCCCTTTTGAAAATACGGGTTTTTGATTTATTATAATATCAAGTCTCCGCGTCTATAAATTGAAGTCCTCAAACTTTTCACTCTCTCGGACAAAATTCCTAAAAATGTATTTTCGCGTAAGTATTAATCGAAATTAACGAAGTAAGTTCAGCGGATGTTCCGAAAGCTCCGCAAAAAAGCTCCGCGCTTAAACCGCTTGGGAATTTTTTAAATAAGTCGATTTTAAAGTTATCGGAATGAAAGTTTAATTAAATGTATTCCAGAGCTTCTTCATTCTTAGTTATATCCCAATTTTAAGTCTATCGCCATATGAGACATTTCCTTGTCATTCTTGAGAGCTTTTTCAAAGTGTTGTTGTACTGTGAAATTATAATAATAAACATTCAAACAACCAGTCTATAAATATACAGCATGTTGTTTTGTGTAGTCTTTTCTATACAACCTTTGTTGAGTACTTTGACATAGTTTTTATAGCATATATGAAAATGTTTTAAAATGCTAACGACATTAACACCTTTTATAGATTTGAAGCCAAGACGAGAGAGTTACGAGTTCGACCGCTTAATTACAGTATTATATGTTATTCTTTACTATTCAAAAAATCTGCAAATTTAACTTTAATCTTTCTATATGGGCATATTTTCATATTATGTATGATCCAATATTATTTTACTGTACATCAAAATTAAAACTCACTATTTAGGAATCGATTAGCCATATTTTTCTTATGTCCTCATATACGTATTTATTTTATTATGACTAAATGTATGTATCAAGGTAATAATGTACACCATTTTATTTTTTTGTTAATATACGTACTCTATAAATTTTAGAAAATAAACATAGCATGAGCAACATCGCATAAGAACTTCAATAATCCTTACATCAAAGGGGAATGATAATATTAAATATTTGCTCATAGTCTACTACTTTATGAAAGCGTTCGTACATTTTTTCATTAAACATGCACAAAAGTTTATCAAGATTTTTCGACTTATTCTCTCTCTCAATACTTCGGTTATTTATTTTTTAAATAGTTTCAAAGTTACTCTTAAGAAAGGTTATCATTATGAAAAATCATTGACTTTCATTTGAAATCTATGTATTCAGAATTCAGAACTAAAATAAAACCTTTGGATTGAAAAATTGATGTGTCATGAATTTCTAGTAAAGTAAGTTTTAAAAAAATCTAAATAATTTTCAAAATGGTGATGGATATTGCACAGTATATAAATATTGTAGAAACCTTAGTATATATTATTTTAAATATAAATTTTGTAGCTTAGCTTAAAGAGGGAAATTTTCTGGGGGTGAAATGGAAAAAATCTCAAAAGTGGCGGATATTATATGGTGATTTTCCATTGCCTTCCACATATGTTTCATCTAGGGTAAGCTTATTGGAATAGATCCGATTTGGATTACTCGAATAAAATTATTTTGATTTATTGTAACCTAATCAGAGTTTTATATTATCAGATTTCACTAATCTTCTCAATATTTAATACTCCAGAATCAGAAAATCATTTTTATCTAACTCAAAACTGTCAATTAGACAGCAATATTTATTTCTATGGTGATAATATTCTCCATAGAAAGGTTTTTTAAATAAAAATAATGCGATTTATAAGGCATTACATATGGCATGATCATCGATTATCAAACATTATTTGATACAAATGTAAGAAAAAAAATATTCGCGTAAATGTTGAAAATAGGATATATCTTAATGCATGATTATTTTTTCCATCTTGGATGATTAAAATATTTAATATTTATTTACTGCTGCGAGAAAATATAAGAAGCACTGAAAACGTCGGAAGCTGCAGCCTTCTACTCTCAGAAAATTTATCTCGGCAGTTAGCGATTTGGGGTTTCCAATTTCCTCTTTATATCCTATCAGGGAAACAACCCTTAAAGGCAATCTTCCAGTACTACAATATTAGGTATAAAGAAGACTTGATCCAAGTTCGTATCAGGTAAATGAACATAATATGATATTTTACACGCGACTAGCTAAAGTATTTTATGAAGAAATTTTATATATATTTTTTCAGCTATCGGCGGGATTGACGTGTGGATATTTAATTTGATATGCCCAAACACTGAAGATTCTGTGAGATTTTTTTTCATTATCATTAATATTTTATCTTTAGTGATCACTACTGAAGCGTAATGAGATATTTATGAGGATGAAGGATATGTCCTTGAAGAGAACAAAGAAGTCCTCCGGAATATAAAGGTAGTCTGATGTAAAACTCGATGAAATGTGTTGTGTCCATATCGTTGAAGAACGAGAACAACCAAAAGCTTTACGACCCTTTTAATGTGATAAATCTAATTCGGGTGCTAAATTTAGAACGACCGAAAGTTTTTGGAATCGAGAACCTTTGCGATATGTTTTAGGCAACATTTAATCACTACTTTATATCACACACATAGCTTGAAGCTCTAAAAAAAAGGTCGAAACGCAATACATTCTGACCATAGTCACGAATGAATGCGAAGCTAAATTTGATCATTTTGTGTAGAAATTGAGACTCGAGGACCATTATGACTGATGACCATTTTTAACGACAAATAAATTTCACTTAAGTGAAAGTCCATTTGAGTTTAATATAGCATGACATATGGAATAATGGTAAGTGGGAGTAATCAATTTATAGCAATAAATTACATACGTCATGAATCGCCATTTTTGGACATACCGAGAAAAAAAATATAACTACTAAGTATTGAGCATCATCACTAAAAATAAATATAAAATGTGTCAACTCTAATTAATCTAATGTCATAATCGAGAAGTCGGAACTCTTACTCATAGGGTGCCGATTTTAGTCTATGACAACCACCTCAGCAATCAACCTAATTTAACATAATCTTTCAATCCTGGAAACGCATTAAATTATTTTTAATTACAACATAATTATTTCAAACCACATTTTTCTCATTACAAATTTATCAAAACGATTATAATTTGGATTTTGGAATCTCATTTCCGAAACATTCCATTTTCCTCCGTTAAATATTTGAAAGAAACATTTTTCTTCGTGTTTTATTTTTCTCATCATGGAAAAAATCACTGATTGTAAACATTTCAGTCTTGCATATTATATATAAAATCATGTCTTAAATTCTGCCAAAATTCTAAACGTATTAAGTTAAAAAAATATGACATTTTAATATAAATTAAAAATATTTTAGTAGCAAATCTGTCACATTAATTCGAACGATTGGGTGTTATAGTTGGGGAAAAATCATTAGTTCGGTGTGCGGTTTTGAATTGATTTTGCAACAATTATATCCAGCGAGACGTGGTTGCACACTATAATGAATATCCACAAACATACACAAAATTAAGTCATCATTCAGCAATTTCATCGAGTTTGTCACATTGTCATATTATTCGGAAATATCATAATTGTCAATCAAAATCCATAAACAATATAAATTGAATCATTCCAGTGGACAATAGATCGATCATGGAAGTGCTCACTCTATAAAATACAGTGTTAAACTCAATACATATGACATTTATTTATTCATGTCAATAAAACACATTCGGTATTTTATATCTCATGCCATATTATATATACTATACAAAATGTATTGTACGTTTCGCACGTAGTTCTTAAGTATCAGAGTTGTTGAAATAGAACTTTTTTCAATATTTTGAAAAAATATCCAAATTTTCGCCTTTAAATTGTCATAACTTTTTAATCTGTGGTTGTAATAGTACGAAAAAAATATTTTTTTGATCTAAATAAAATAGTATTTTATTCCATATTAATAAAATACTTCTGAGCTTCCAAAGTCAAATAAAATGTGTAAAATTTTTTTCGTAAAAACGTAGTGAAAGATTTTGCGCTGTTGTGTTGTTATATACCCTGTATAACTTGAAAGAATATATTGCTTTGCAATTTTATCTTAATCAATGCAAATCCTTAACAATAAAATTTTCTTTCATTTAATATTGATTCATACGTTTTAATAAACTAAAGTCAATTTCATAAACGATTATGATATAATAAGAGAAAAAGTAAATGTCTATTTTTTCATGATCACATTTGTTGTATGACATCGCTCAGTTTGTGGAATTTTTTTCTTCATTTGTTGTAATTTTTCGCAATTTCTTTCAATAAAAACCTACGAACTTGTTGAGTGATGTGTCAGCATTCGTTTTGACCACAACTTAATTACGGATGAACTATCGACATTCGCAATCACTGCGACATCTGTTGCCGACTTGCAAATGACAGCTATTTTAATATAGGTCACAAGAATATTAGTTTCAGTTCATATATCATATAATACGAACAATGATCAAATATATTTTTTCTATAAAACTATATTTAACAAGTCAAATGGAAGCCCACTTTCTGGTAAATACATTTGATAATATTTGCTGTAAAAAAATGCCAAATGCCAAAGGTCTTTATTTACAGATTACAAATATATACACAAAAAAATAAAGCATTTATCTATTGTTTAAATAAAATACAACTAGGACTATTTTATTTAAATATCATGATGAACGTTAGCCTGAATGGACGTAATGTCGTGTATATTGAAAAATGGCGGAATAACGAATCCCATAGCTCAATCGGTAGTGCACCCGCCCGTTAAGCTAATTGATGTGGATTAAGCTCTCACTGGTTTTTTGGTCAATTGATTTTTTCCGGATTACACAAAATCGTGATTTATAGGATGTTTAATTGAATCCACCCAACTTTTTGACAGTGCCATCAGGTCACAATTGATTTTTTTCGAATACGAACGAGGAAATAAGAGCTCCTACGCAGGATCCACATTCAATAACGGCTGATTATCATCAAGATATCCTCGAATGATACATCATCAATCAATTGATTGGGTTTTTTTTAATTAATGCATATCGGGTCTATATACGGACTGCTCATGTGCAATCTACACATTTACGTGAACTGCCTGAGATAGTTGCTCGACTTTCAGCCCCGGCACGTAGAATGGAAAAAGGAATAGAAAAGGGGAAAGGAGCTTCTGAATCTCTTCACGGCTCCCGTGGGAGAAGATAAAAATTTTAGAAGTCCAAACCCGCGGTAAACGCAGTGAGGTGTCTGACATTGCGAATAAATACATTCCGCCTGGATTTCCTACCGACGAAACCAAAATGGGATGCCGAGGTTGTTGAATATTTGTCTATGAAATAGACATTGAAAATTTATGCAAATTTGTTTTTATATCAGAAAGAAATACGATTTATAATTTTTTTTATTGCACTTACAGCAATTGTTTTTCATTTAAAATCACACTATTTTACATAAACAATCGATTTGTGGATATCTATTCATTTTTTCTTAAAGTAATACAAAATATCATTTTGGTTACTAATAGAGCATCATTCAATCATCACTCAATAAGTTTGTAGAATATTTTTTAAGAAATTGCTATAAAACGACCCCAAATGAAGAAGAAATCAATGTTTATACAAAATAAAAATACTTTATAAAAACATAATTGAAGCACTGATATCACGTCTCTGGTACCATTTCATGACAGCCATCTTCCATGTATTAACCATTTAGTTTGGGACATGACATGCCCACAGCCATTTCAAGCGCATTACTCTTTCGACATCATTATAAAATTTCATCATCTTCTTACTCACACGTACTTTCGACGATCGTGTCTGGTTTGATTTTGGAAAGAAATTCGAGGATATCGTGTTTATTTAAAAACATGTTTTCAGGCTATAATTCTTCGTTTATTTTATATCTCCACATACCCATTCATTAGAGCAGACCTATTAAACGGGCTTGAAGTTAACCAAAGTTCGTTCCGCTTTCTTCGCATTGGCTTATTATAACGTTATTGTTACGACATAATATCTTTCCCCCCAAATGACCACAATTTTGTCAGAGTTGAAAAAACACGCACCAAATACGTGATGAGTCTGACAACGTAAACCCCGTATACGGACTATAAAGTCGCAGGGAAAAAAAGAATTCACACGAGTGAAAAAACTTTCATACAATTGACAGCAAAAGGTCGGAATTCAATTTGTCCAATTTGAAAAATAAGCAACAAATCGATTTATCGTACGTTGGAGAAGACTGCCTTTGATCGTCTTCGTTGACGGGATGTATAATTTGAGCCTTTGAGCGCCACATTTATTAAGTTGCATATCGTAATACGATATTTCAGATTAATTATTTTAGCTCAGTGCTCTGTAATAAGAAACTTTACTCCAATATTAGTCTTATCTCTTCGGTATTTCATGTACTCAACATTCTCAATTAACGCTCAAACACAAAGGCGTCTTAAGCGAACCTCGATTTGTACGATATATAATTGAATATGGTGCGTGCTATGTATGCATTTGCTTTATTGGTATGAAAACAATGCATGCATACACTTCATACTTGATTGTCATACTAAATAGAAGGCAAATAAAACGAAACCCCATAATTAAATACTATTGGAACATACAACAGTACAGAATTGTAGTCATGAAAGTATAATTACGCTTCGTAAATATTGCAATCGTTAAAAAAAACAATCGCATGTATTGACAAAGATATGCTTGAAACTATTGCATGCTCTAAATTTTGAATCAAGTCATTGGGTTTGGTTTCATGGATACGTTTGTTCAATAAACAAATTCTGCCAGATTTGCTTTAAAGATAAAAGGATTACGACTTTGAGCTGAATTTATATTCATATTTATAAAAATATAATAAATATTTTCGTTCTGTATTTAATCCCTTTGCTTTATTCGCAATGTAATTTTAGCATTTCCACCATTTATCAGTCGCTTTTATTCATTTTTCAAAACATTTTGTAATATACGTAAGTAGCTTGAATTTCTAATAGAGAAGTAATGGGATATTTCACTATTAATTAATACATTCATAAAGAGCCATCCTGTGATTGATTGGATTTACGAACATAATAAAGATATAATTTGAGAATAACGATGATATCACTACTTATTTATAGTTCCTCTCCTGACTATCTTTTTTTAAATTTAAATGATCCTATCCCAATTTAACTATATAGGGAAGACAATAACAAACTATCACATTTAAAATTTTCATGCCCAAAATTCAAGAAATTCAGTAAATTTCCCTTTTAAAGGAATGATTTTAGAAAGGAGTAAAAATATTTTTAAACTAAGAGATCGATGCATTTAAAAAGAAGCTGGTTCTTTGAGATTGTCGTGAACAAGAGGAGGATTTAGAAATGCTTAGAAAATTTATAAAAGAAAAAAGGTTTTTTAAAAATAAGAAGTTAACACTAGAAGAAAAATACTTATTTTTAAATCAGAATTGAGCCTTTTAATAAATTTTATCATTAAAAAGACGATAAAAGTCTCCTAACATAAAGACACATTTTACAACCATCAATCGTCAAAATCCAAAGCCTTAATGTTTCCATGCGTGCCCTTATATACAAATAGTTATTTGTTTGGATCTGATTGTGTAAATTTGTCGACGGATGTTTTCAATTTGGTACAATTTCGATGTCGTCCTCTGGCAACTCAATTTCGTTGAAACAAGTTTTTTGGAATGAAAATGTTAAGCGATTTCACTAATGTGTTAAAAACCGTATGTAAAATGCTTACATATTTTATTTGAAAATTTTATGTCAAATTTTCATTATGTTAAAAAAATAAATCATAACATCTACTCTTCTTCGGCACGTAATATCAAACATCGTTAATTCAAAGACTTATAAATTAGCACGAAAAAGCTTTCAGCTGTGAGATTTATCCTGGAAATTATGGCATTCATTAGTATGTTGGAATTCTTTAAAATACCCCCAGAATTATTTAGGTATAAGAGATAAACAATAGTCAAGATAGAGTCTTATGTAAAATTATGCAAGATTATACTTCCACTACTATATAATGACCGGATGCCTAATCCACATACTATGCTATTCGGACGAGTCCTTTATTGATTGTAGTATGAGCCACATTACCTTTCTAAATTTAAACTACAAAATAAATACATCTAATTTATGACTTACGGTATACTCTCGATTATCCGGTTGAAAATTAGTCTGTTTACGAAATAAATACGAACATAATACTAAACAAAATGTTGTAATAATCAAATAATGAGGCTACTACTGAGTACATAAGGTGTTATATACACAGATGAAGAATAAAGAAAAAGATGATTTAACTACCAAAACAAATGTCTGTTCTCATTATTATAGCAAAAAGGGACATGGATGGACAGGGAGATTTTTGAAGATTGATTAAAAAAGAAATGGATTCCAGAAGTGCAAGATTTTCTTTAAAAATAACAAATTGCCGCAAAAAGCAGTATTATTATTAGTTAATGCTTCCGACCGTTGTGTAGCCAAGCAATCGAAAGCATCTCGTGTTAGATAACTTATTTGTTAATCACGAGAGAAATCACGCGATCTGACCACGGGAAGCACGTATTCCCGCAGCCAAGGCTATCCGACGACCTTCAATTGAGCGCAAATTGAAATTATCTCTATCATTGTACGAAGAGTGCAAGTTTATTCATTTGAATATATTGCAATAATGTATAATTTTATTGTAAAACAATAATTCCCTTCATAAAAAATACTCGTCAAGAGAAAGTATAATATATGAGATATTTTCATAATTTTTAATTATCATGCTGATTTTATATTAATTAATTGCCAAATGAATAAAATCATCCTAATTTATACAAAGCATGATGGCTATACCTTTCAATTTAATTTCCCATATCTTCCAAACTAAAAATCTGTTAGAAGAATAAAGAATTTATAAATAATGTTTATGCAGGTTTCTTAACGATATTTATAAAGTCAATAAAGTCAAAATCAAATTTGTGATATTCTGTAACATATATTTCATTGGTGTCCTAAATATCAAATATGAATCTCGATTTTTTTTTTTTTAATATTGGTCTTATTCTTTTTCTTAACCATATTAGTTGTCGAATGTAGGTGATCTCCACAGGAAACTTTTCCAATGAAAGGATTTTCATGTTGTGGTTTCTCATTTTCCTTTTGCGCGCAGTAAAATTAGGATAAATCTCAGTATTTACTTTTTTAGATCTGAATCGAGACAATCGATTGGAAATATCAATATTTCCAATCTCCTAAATTTGTCGCCACGATAATTATTTTTCCATAATCTGAACCCTTTACAATAAGAGTCCAGGATCAAAATTATTATACCATACCTTGATTAATGCATATCAAATAATATAAATATTTATTTCATATAATTGAAAGAAACTGGAATTATTTTTTATCATTTTAAGTGAGAAATTAGAGAGTATTTGTCGACTATTTTGTAATAAGAAATTGCTAGTCTTCTGGCATACGTAAAAAAGAATTCAGCGTCACTTTTATATCCTGGGGGAAAAAATTTACATGCGGGCGTTCTGCTTCAATTTTTGTTTCATCGTCGGGATGGAATGAGAATCCAAAAAAAAGTTTTCCGAAACACCATGCCTTCTGAAACACGAAATTTAACTCCTGATGCTACCCACACCGTCCCATGTGACACTTCAATCTAAAAAAAAATACGCATTGTCATTCAAAATTTTAAGAAAATTACGTCGACTAGGGGGGAGCGCTCCCCCTAATGACTTTTTAACAATGATGACACTTCAATCGCTCCCGGGGGACAAATTCGTTTCGAATAACATAAAAAAAATGGAACCATTGCTAACCCTGCAAGAAAAATAACATTTTATGCCATTCGAAAAGCTCCTCGGAATGAGACGTCATTTTTATGGGTCTTATTCAACATTCATTTAAATGGAGTAATAGTGTAACGCTACGCCAGAGAAATATCCTAGACATACGACTCCATCCCGAGATAAGCCTGTTTACAAACAAGCTATGGTTATAAAGCCTCCGGATATGAAATGTGGCTTTGAATAAGTTTCATAGACAGTAAACCTAAGGCTCCAGAAGACTTGAATGCGACAACGTATAAGATGCAAACTTAATAAAGCGATTTAAGCTTTTAAATAAAATCGTGCCTGTCATGCTCGTGGGTCGTAAATTCTCATATAAGTCAACCACGATGAAATTACATCCATTCAAATTAGAATGCTGATCGAATCTTTGATATGAACGAGAAATTCCATGTGTAGTTTATGAAAAAGTAGCGGACAAGAAATTCCCATGGAGGAAAATCCACGGAAATAAATCGCATCTAACTACTGGAGCGTTTACGATCATCGTGAAAATATATTTGCCCTTTTGTAACGGTATTTTTTCCATACATATATAGGAGAAAAAAAGGAAAGTTCATAGGACATAAAATAAAGGGATCGGCTATATAATTTAAGTAGATTTATAAGAAAAAAATAAATTATACACCCTCTTTGACTTTTTCGCTCAGGTTACTGCCTTGAAATATTTTTTATTTGTCCAAATTTCCTTCAATCATCTAAAAAATCTTAAACTATATCCAAGCTCCTAACTTACACCCATTATTATTTAATTATTTTTAATCAACTGTTATATTTATATTGGCCTACTGACTGCCAATAAAATTATGTAATTAAAAATATTCGCTCCGGTAACTACTATGTTGTACACTGCAAACTTTTTAACAAATAAAATATATTTACTTAATAATAATTGATAAGGTGAATTAATATTATATATTACTCACTTACATATTTGCCAACTATTTAATATCGACCAATGGTTAACTAATTTTTCAACACAAAATATTTCTTTTAAAGCGTAAGCATATGTAAAGGGGCAAACCCTTTACAACGTTAAAAAAATCGTTTTTTTCTTTTTAATTACGTATTTCGAAAGTATAATATATTAAGAGTATACTGTAAAAGAAAAAAATCTGAATATGAAATATTTACGAAATTATAGCGCATAATCAGAAGTACGCCGGAACCGCTATGAACTAGGGAGTCAAGTCAGGTAGGAGCGCTTGAAGTTGAGCAACATTTATATAAATCTGTTGTATCTTTAATTTTATTATAGGATATATTCCTAAAAATATTTTAAGCAAAATTATCGTTATATTGCACTCATATATCTCTAACTGTAGATGTGCGAAATTAACGTTGCTCGAAGTCAGCTCGAAGTTGCTCAAAGTCAAGTTTAGTTGTATTTTCGAAGCGAAAATGTCAAAATATCTTAATAAAGGAACAAATGGTGGAGAATTTCGAAAAATAAAATTAAAAAAACATTATCTTGGGAATCAAACTGGGAACTGGAATCAAAATCTGGTGCAAATGACAGAAAATCATTGCTTTAAAAGCACCTGCATTCTGGTGTAAAAATAATTGAAATATTATCATAAATTGCTGCTGGGATATTTAATAATGACTACAGCTTCATTTTGAAGATGATAAATACATTAAATATAATTATTAACACCTACTGTGGGTTCTTTGCTGAAAATACCGATGAAGCGCAGGGTAGCGAGGTAGAACCGTAAGAGTCTTTCTGAGATAAAAGCAGCTCGTATAGCCCGAAAACGACAGTTAGTCAAAGATAATCAACTTTTTAAGAAAGCTGAAGATCTAATATATTCACCTGGAATCATTGGTTGATCGGTAAGTCACTAAAATTGATAGTATTTTCGTATTGAAACTTTAAACGAAATTATACACAAACTGCATTTTCAAAATGTTCACCATTTGTAGCTTAAAAAGTTATTGATCGATTTGGTTGAAATTTTGAAATGTTTCTCATTATAATATTATCTAATCAACAAAGCTAATGTTTTAAGGATTTTCGCGTAAATAAACTATTTTTTTGGAGTAAAAATTATCAAGAAAATTGTTAAAAAATATGAAAGTTTAACCTAAAAAGCCTACTAATTTTTTAATTTTATACTTTTTCTTAAATTTGTATAGCTTAGTTGACTGCCAATACATATTAAAAATCAAAAAATATTTCCATTTTCGATTTCAGGTCAACAGGAAACTTTCGACAAGTGGCGAGCCGTTTGATATTACGAGAAAAGACGCCTAATGAAATACCTTATAAATTCGCCATTTTGTTTTTTTTTATTTAAAAAAAATTAAAATTAAATTTACGGTCTATGCTCATGTTTTTGCATGATAACAGAACAACGTGAACATTTTTTCTTACGTTATGCACGCTAAAATTGACGTTAACCCTTAATTTTTCTATCACGCAAAAATGCGGATCTGGACTGTTAAGTGTTGATGTGATTCCCTTCAATGAATAAAAAATGAAAAATCCATAATCCTTTTATAGACTGCGTGTGGCTGCACTATAATGATGATGACATACAATTTTATGTCAAAGCAACACATGAATTATACTAATAATTCCTGAAAAATAACTTTAAAAATGTAAATATCTAATTTAATTAAATTGTATTGGGAATGAATTGATAACTTTAATAAGCTTCCCTTAAAAAATAGTTGTAATCAAATATATATTGGTATATATTTAAGTATATACAAGTAGAACCCAAAATGGTTTTCGTTTTATTGCTTGACAGTTTTTGGAGATTAATCGCACTTAGGCTGCTGCACTTTCAAGTAGCGTTTTTTGTGCCCAAATTCAATAAGAATAAATTGCGTTTTTTAAAATTCAAATTTATCAACCCAATTTACAATGGATCGATTTTCATTGAAAAAAGATATTACAATTGCCCTGGAAGTGGAAGACTGCGTAAGGTGAAGCCGCCATTCTGACTGCTAAAATCGAAAGTAATCCAACAGCAAGCTATTAAAATAAATATCGACCAATCTCGGACACTCATGGTCGAGTGTTCAAAGAAATCTGAAAGCAATCGGGAAGGTGTCGGAGGCAAGGAAGATGGGTGCCGCACGAGCTATGCGAAAGTAACCTTGGCAACCGTATTAACGCATGCTCGTGCATCGAAGACAAGTGTTTTTACACCGTCTTCGTGCATCTTATTTTACAGACATTACTCTGCCGAATTTCCATATTTTTAGATCTATGCTGCATTATTTGGATGAAAAAAATTACAAAATAAACGATGAAATCAGAAATTAACTTTCAGAATATTTTGGTTAAAAGCCCGTGATGTTTTATGACAAAAGCATTCAGCAAGCAAATGTTACCAGATAAGTGGAGAGAGGTTATATCTAACGATTCAAATTATATTTTGTATTAATATGTTAAAAAAAATTAAAAAATATGAGCATTCAAACCTTTCATATAAAAAACGAAAATCTTTATGGGTATATCTTATATATGAAAAAGTGGCAGTCCTTAAAACATTAACGAGTAGGTACGCTTTTAATTAATGTGAACATAACCATATTGTTGTGTAATTTTTCAGCCTGAAGCTATGTTCTTACTTTGATTTAATTTAATTTTAATTAAATTAAATAGGATCTTTTAAAATTATTTTTATCCTATATTCTAGCTATATTTCAGTTGAATGAGTATCAATATAATTAATACATATCGAGAACAACCTTTTTTTATATTCCATAATGATTAAAGATAAGTATAACTAGTTTTCTTTGTGTAAATTTATTTATGTCAATAAAGACATTTTAACGCTTGAATGAAGCTAATTTTTATGCACATTGCGTTGGATGGCACTCACGTCACGGGAGCGTCTGATTTCAATCCTATGCATAATTTTCCACGATCAATAAGTAAGACGTGCGTATTATTTTTGTAATTCATAAATAGCATTTAATATTCAGAACTAATTAGTCTATTTGCATGCCGATCAATATGCTATATCCATATTTATTAGAAATATATATATATAACAATGTTAAGACCCAAAATGATTTGCATTTGTGTAAAGCCGAATGTTGTAAATAGAAGCGAGATTTCTAAATAACCGCCCCCATAGACTTAATTAAAATCAAACTTTATTATCGTAGCGCCTATATGCTTATTTTAACCCTGAACTAAAGTAAGCTTTATTTGATTATTATTTTTGAACTATTTTATACGCGATAGACCTCTGAAATAAATTGTTCATCGACAATCCCTCGAGATCGGTGTTGATACTGTGCGGAATAAAAATATGACTAAAAAAATATGCTGGCCCTATATTATACAAAGTAAATTTTGATATGATATTCAGTACTTAAATGCTGTATCAGCTACGATGGAAGTATTTTTAGATTTTTTCGCATGATTGTATTATGAGAATATAAAAGTTTTCGCCACAATTTCGCGGTTGATTTCAATTTCCCGTGGCTAAAATGCTTCTTCGGATGTTTTTTTTTTTTGCCTAAATCATGTATTGATATCTCTTTTAAATAAACTTGGATCCAATATTACATAAAAGAGGCCTTCGTTCCGAATAAACTTCTTTACGATGGCAGCTCCTTTAGAGCTTTACTCGATGCGTATATCCATCGATAATTTTATCATTTAATACGAGCAGAATATAAAATACAAACATAAAAAGCCGCTTTAAATCTCGTAATTAATCTTAAGACGATAGTTGATGGTTAGGTAGCGATGAAGTAAATTGGACCATGTTCGCCTGAGGATAGATAACTTAAGTAACGTCAAAGTATCCAAAGGAAGCTTGTTTAAGGACTTTCAATGCTTTAAATTATTTCGCAAGCTTTTTATGTCCATTTCATAAAATCATTTATTGCCGTTATAAAGGCCGTTTTAATTTTACAACCAAACAATAAAAGTCCTCCTCGCACATTAATCTCGGAGGCAATCTTTCGCACACATGATAATCGCAACAATAAATTTAATGAATTTATTATATTGTTTCTTAGGAGAAAACAGCAGAGATAAAAGAAAAGTCGAATGAATTATTGCGGTAATATATGTGTAGGTACAAGGTTCTTTCATCCCTTAAGTGTTGCCATTGACACGTGGCTCGAATCTTACGCTCTGTAAAGGGTAAGAGGAACCTTCAGAACACGTGACGTAACTTACGTGCCGCATTTGTATTATTGAAATCAATTCGTCTGATTGTATAATACATTTTATTTTATCACATCGAACCCCCCCCCCCCCCCCAAATATATTGTACAATATTAATATATTAAATGGCATTTTTGTACTTTAATTTGACGTTAAATAAATGGTTTAATGCGTGTTTTTTTTAGAGTTTGTGAAACAATGGCTGCGTAATTGTTTCATCTCGTGATTATAAAACATTCCAAACAGGTCGAAGTTTGTAATCACGTTACCTGTTTTACGTTGTATTAATTTTCACATATTTTTCCAAGTCCAGCCCTTTTTTACAATGTAAACTATACACCCTGCAAAGCTTTTTGAGGGCATTCGCAGCGGGAACTCGCCTGTGGAATTTATCATTAAAATATACAACGCATTGAGTATACCGAAATTAAGTCGAATATATCAAGTATTTTTAAACTAATTCATGGTCTTTCACCTAATCATGCTAGCTGTTTATTCATTGATAAGATTTATTACAATTTTAGAGCTTAATTATATATATTTTTACAAGTTTGCTTAATATCACCAAACATCAATCTGTAATAAGTTTAAAGTTATTTTTTAAGATTTCACAACCCCATATATCCAAGGCCTTATACTTTGCAAATTGCATGGAAATGGAAATTTAAAAAAAATGTGTGTAGTAGTGTTTCTTTTGATTGTTTCTTTACAAAAAATTCTACATATCCAACAAATATCAGAGCTAGTTTATGATGAAAAATCAAAGCCTACAAAGTGTATCAAAGTCTACAGATCAGGAAAAATCTCAAATTTTGATAATGGTTTACTCAAATTCTAAGTCAAAAAGGTTGTTTAAATACTACATAAATTGGAAATAGAGGACGTATATAAAATAGTTGACATCAAAAATCTCAACTATTTTTATTAAAAAGTATTCAAAAGCATGAAAGAATTTTGATGATGAGTGAAAAATGTATAGCTCTAAAAAAGAGACTAATTTTTAGGGTATCCTTAATAAAAATCATCTTTATTAAGACATTTTTTTCAAATTTGAAATACATTCCTGTTATTGGAAAATATGGATAAATTAGTCGATATGTAAATGCAAAAGGTATAGACATTAAATAACATAACATTATGAAATTATCGTTTACATTTTAATACGTTATGTAATTATAGCAACTAATTCTTAACTGTTATATACACCAATATTATCCATAATAACATCGTTTGGACTACAATAATAACATTTCATGGAAAAATTCATTTTTAAGCCTTGTTTCAAAAGTCATAATAATAATATCCCTCAATTTTAAAGTGCTGCTTGAAATTAATCATGATAAGAGTTAAGTTTTTATAGTGAAAGATGCAGAAATGGTTGATGTGATGAAAAGGCTTTCATTGTGTTTCCTTCATATTATTGTGTACAAAAATAAGATTTAACTATAAAAGAAAACCTTCTACTCCGATATTACAGTTTAAATAAATATTTGCTATGGAATTCAATATTATTATTTCCTACTTTTAAATATGAATAACAATGTAAAATTTATAATTTTTGCTCAATAGATTACGAACTACGTAAACTTAAGAACCTCTGATCTAGAGGGTTGGATTTAATTTCCTCCAAAATAACATATCGATCGAATATTTGTTTATTAAAGCAATTCACAGCTATCGATATAAATTCAAATCGATCCGCCTAATTTCGAGCGTTGAATTCCATCAATTTTGAGACAGATTCGAATATTCAAGACCTTTCAATCAAATTAAAAGCAATTAATTAACATTCGAGCCCAAAGCAAACAGTATTAATTCTGAATCGTAAGGGTTAAGTATTTGCAGGGCAATTGAAAGCTCGAAGAGTGAGTCACCCTGATTACATACATACACACATATGCATAGTAGTAAAAGCTCCTCGTATAATTCATTAATGTTTTCATCGGTACTATTAAACGGGTAGATCGTAAAAGTGAATATCGAATGCTAACTGATATTTATTATCTCAAACGACATCCTTTATTGGGTGAGATACAAGGAAACGACAGTATTTTTAAATGTCACTACATCAATCAGAGTGTCGGAGGGTTGAAATAATGATACAGTTCCTGGACGTTTATTTTAATTATTTTAAGGTACCATTAGCACTATCGGATATAGACAATCTCCATTGTAGATTTTAATTGGGATAGATTACAGATTTAATTCATTTTATATTATCAATATATTACAATGATGTTTTTTATTATTGTGGCCAATTAATCCCTTAACAATGGCATTTGCCAAATTTTATTTGTTGTTCTAATATTTATTTTTTATGTGTTAGAAATCAGGCTAATCATTTAAAATCAAGTTGATACAAAAGATATCGACAAATCTCATACCTACATCGGATCTTTAATTATTGTACTATATCAATTATATCCATTGACCAACATTCAGGATTGTATTCTTAAATGCTCTTGACAACGAGCTTTAATACATCATTTAAATTCAAAGCCGTTTCTGCGTTGCGGCGATATCTACATACTTCGGAAATATTTCTGTTTGGCCATCATAAGAGAATTTCCGAGAGGTGCTGTTAACAGAATATTTTTATCGTTTGGCGGATTTATGTCTTCACATGAGAGCATGAAGCGCAGAAGGGGTTAGCAAAATATTGCGCTTTCAACTTTTACAACCCTCCATGGGAAAATACGCAACATCGATCACGATAAAAAAATTCAACAGTTTTAATGTATGTCCTTTCAGAGTCACAAAGTTACCGACAGTTTCAAATATCGGTAAAACTTAATTTAATGGCACCATTCACTCAAAAATCATATGATATACTATCTGACATATTATTAGGGATGTCGAAAAGCCAATATTTTTCGATGTAAACATTAAATTATAATATACTATTTTTAAGCATTAAGTATGTGCAAAATTCCAAAATAATTTTCTATTATTCCAGTCTTTGACTTGTTGTTGAGACGTATTTGCAAAAATTGAAAAAAAAAAAGTAAATACAACCCAAAAATTTCAATCTACTTATTATATACAAAAACATGTTAAGTGCAATGTAAATCTTTCAAAAATATCAAACTGAGGAGTTTGTTTAGATATCATAAGATAGATTGCTATTTCTTGATCTTCGGTCGTAAAACTTGCTAACAAAAATTTTGCCAAATTTTTGTTAGCAAGTTACGCGAAGGTACGCGAAAATAATTAAATAAAGCACAATGTAAAGGACGAAAAATACTCTCTTCAACTACTTCACTATTTTTCTAAAAAATGGATTATATACCAGGTCAGCTAAACGGTGTTCATCTACAAGATCTATAAGATCTACAAGGTTTATATCTATTATAATTGAATCAAATGTATGTAGAGGCAACTATTCCAGTAGAACTTGTCGATTTCCAAAACTCGAAAACCGGTTTTTTTGTCCCGAATATCCGATTTTGAATATGAATATTAAATTTTCATTGTCTAAGAATTTTGAACGAAAAATATTGAATCGTTCACTTGACAGCACGTGCTCCTGCACTCAGCAAGACGACACATTGGTCTAGGTAAGATAAAGTTCTTCTCAGATGATAATTTTGAACCTTTTTCGGAATAAATTCTTATCTTATCTGGAGTAAAATGCGAACTTTCTACGAAATTCTCACCCTTAGGCGACAAGATGCGTAGACTACTTATCAACTCTCACGATGACATTATTACCATATAATCGAAAAAAGTGGAATTCCCAAATATCAAATTTGTTCGAAACATACACCCCATACACCAACCTAATTGTTTAGGCATCAATTAATTTTGCAAAATCGGAAGTTGGGAAACATTTCGAATTTTTTGCTTATCTTAAAATGTTTTTACTTTATTTACAAAATCTAAAAACTGAAATCCTTAAAATGAGTGAAAGCATATTAACAAAAATGTATCCTAATCTCGAGGTAGAAATAAATGTTGAAGAGGAGTGTGTAAAAATAGTTGAAGAAGATATAACCCTTAAAGGAGCGTAGGAAAAGTCCATTAATAAATTGCTTCAGGAACCAATAGAAAAAAATTATAACGTAAAAACATTAAAAGCAGAATTTCCGCTATATGAGTCAACTGACCAAAGGAGGGAGAAATATTATTCGAATGCTCAAAACGCATTCACCCTACTTCTATACCCAGTGAAAGGGTGTTTTCGCTATCGGAAAATATTAAATAAGACCGTCGTTAAAAAAAGATCAGTTGATTTATTAAATTCTCTAAAAACGTATTTCCTAAATTAAGCAAAATAAATTGGAATTTCATTTTTTTGGTTTCAATATAATTTTTCAAACGACGACTAGAAATAATAACGTATTTGATTGCTGTTTTTTTTCTTTGTAGTAATAATTACATATTTTGCTATGATTATTGATTGTCCTGATAATTTTAAATTTAACTTAAAAATGTTTGATTATATGTATCAATTATTGTATTTTATATTTTTTGTAACGATACCGGTGAAAACCGGTTTTGAAGAAGGTCGGTTTTTGTATAAGCCCTAGTTACCAGAGATTAAAATATTCATCGCTTTAGACCCTTTTTTTAATGCCAAATCACATGGCTAAAGACGCACAAGTACGCACATATATCTCCCACGTCCACTGACAATACGACAGACATCAGACAGCGACTGACTGGATTGAGGGTTCATTTTCAATCGAACCCATTTCCTGCGCTGCTGTATGATATTTTCCGGGCTACCTCGGACTAGCCATACAAAGAGTGTCTTCCACTGATCCTTTAGCCCCACAAGAAACGCTACGCGTGGAAAATCCAGGCACCCACCCTTTTTGCTCCACGCCTCCAGAGGAGACGAGGTTTCCGCGAGAAAGACCAGCTTCAGACCATGTGTACCCGAAGGTGCAATAGAGGAGGAAGGACTAAGGTTATGCTAAATTCAAGGGATTTACTTCCGCGGGTTCACTGCCACCACGAGTCCAATCTCAGTTTGAAAGGGCTGCAGCAGATGACGGATTGTAGGGGCTACCCTTTACCCATGGTACTCGTATCGGTTCGGTCTTTTTTAGTACAAAGCCACGGAGACGAGTCGCCGTTCGAACAGCCTAAAACCGTTCTTCCCTATTTGCCTAGGCTGTTAAGGATAATGATGAGCCTTTGAGACAGTCTCCACCAACTACTGTAATCAGCTATTCCACACATCCCTTTATGGGTGCGCATCACAGGGTGACCTGTGCACCCAACTCATGTTAGCTGGGCTACCCCATCTGCGTTTGATGATTAAACCGACGAGGCTAATTTCGCACAACTCTACTCTACATCAATACCCCATTAATTTCCCGAGTAATTTCTTATTGATGAACTTCTATCAATTATCAGTTTCAAGCTAAGCAATTTTAATTAATTACAAAACACTTCTGTCGTTGTCGTTTCATTTGGTTTCAGTAATTCAAAGTGTAGATTATTTTGCTTATCCCACCAAGCACAAAACTTGCTAATGATTAAGCCGGGTTCAGGATTTAATATACAGAAAATCTTTGGATACAAGCAATGTATTTTATGTTTATGATTATTATAAAATACCATTTTTCGTCCTCAATGAAAAATTCAAATTGCATTAATATCGGCGTAAGTCGAGGCGTATTTATGATTTAGGTGGCATTTTTATGAGTTTAACTTTATATGAATAATTCAAATATTCCATTTGTATAGCAAACATTATTTGGTTTTAAATAAACATATAAATTAGCCCTTAGCAAACAACCTAGCAATTCGAAACTATCACCAACAGATCGATGATATTTTATCTAAAAAAATTTTTTTGCACATATGGCGGCATTCGTTTGCTAAAGGCAAAGTATACTAATTTTAAATGTAAGTTTGTTATTTAATTCTGAATTAATAATGTTAAATGTGTAAATATTAAAACATATATGTCGTTTACACTTATGTGAGAACGTCAAGTATAAATCACGGTACAATAAAAATGAGCCGCCCTAATCACTCTATTACAGCTGATATGAGTACTAATAACATTCTAAGTTCAGTCTATATTTCAAACGATTCAAATCACATTCAAAAAGATTCAATATAACTGTCCTCGACGACATTTTCCTTAATTTAAAAGAATAGATTAATCTTCCTCCACTGCATCGTGGTAGCATCTTGTGCAGAATTCCAAAAACTGCTCCATAAATTAAATTAAAGCGCTTGGATTCCAAAAGACATCAGAGCATGACATTTTTTCAGAGAGTTGTATTAGCTTTTATCATACACATTTTCTCGAAAATCTAAGTGAAATCCCTCTGGAATACCGAAAATGTAGTATTTAAAACATCCTGGATAGCTATATCAACTTGGGATAGATATCAAGCACATATCTTATATACCTAGAGATTTAATTGGACATACGATGGAGAGAGAATTGATTGATTTATGTCGACTTGATAAATATTTACAGATCTTTGATATTATTAGATACATATCATAAACGACCTCCACCATTTTACCCTTCTATTTTTAAGAAACGAATTTATTTCTTGAAAACATGTAATTTAAAAATTCAACATGACATTGTCAATAAATATGCATAAGGAATATACGCGTATTAGTTGAGGTGGCCGGTGTTAAATATTAGAGTCTGCATACTGACAATTTCAGTATTATTTCAGAATTTTCGTAGGATTATTGAATTTAATTAAAATATAATGTTTTCAATATGTGCATACTTTCATTGTGCAAAATTCTGAACTTAAATATTACCATATTTGATCCCTTTGAGCAGCCTAAATTTCAATTTGAAAGCGAGAAAACATTTACACTTCATTTAGCGAGTTCATTCAAACAAATAAATTTTCCTACAGCACAAACACATAAATGAATCATTTGAACTTCTTCATGATCATTATTCCTGTTTTCTCTGCCTAATTAAGGCAAATGCCGAGATTATTCCTTCAAAGAACAGTACGGCCCACTTGTTTCAACAACTCGCATTTGCGCTAGTCCTAATCCTGATTTATTTCGAAACACCTTAAACATTAGCTAATCCGCATTGTATCATGAAACAATACCTGGATTTTAATAGAGATTATATTAAAATAATAGATGACAAATTATATCCATTTGCTGTGTAAAGTTTGTTTATTTGCTCATAAAATTACGTTTTAATTACATAACGCAAGACAACGAAATACAATTTCCATAATATAATATCTCCACGCCAAAATAGCCGACATTAATACATTGAAAAATCCATATATTTGCGTTGGAACAACGTCAAAATACATTTAAATCCACGAGGATATTTTTTTACTTAATTAAAAAGTACGCAGACGACACAGTGTCTCTCAAATGTCAAATAAAATGCGGGAAGATTAATGAGCGAATGCGTACATTTTCCAGATCTGCGACGTCCTATATATTAGGGCCCATATCGGATATGTCGGGGACTCGTCTTACTAGAGAAACACATTTATCTAAACACATTCGATATATCCGCATTGAGCGAACGCTATATTATATCAGATGGGGATCAGTGAGGATACGAAAATGAGGCTGTTGGATAAGGAAATGGGCGCATAATAAAATAACAATAAATTGGACAGACTACTAGAATAATACCGGACATTGCGAGGACATATTGTGCAAAGGGGTGATGTGCCTATATTCTTACATAGAACCTTCATTTAGACGATAAATTTTAAGACGAGGTTAAATACCAGCATTTAATGAAATTCTTATTTGGAAGAGAATCCCTTATCTTTTTCTTCGCGATATTTAAAGGCTTCTCCCTAAAAGAAAATATTTTTTAAAATCTGAATCCCTTGATATTATATATAACAATGATTGTCATTTATATCGAACCGCAAGCCTACAAGTAGCCTAATTTCCAAAAATATGTATTTTGGGATGCTTGAAATTCTTTTGAACTTCGTTGTTTAGATCGATCCGAAAATATTGCATAATAACTTCTTCGACATGAACCAAAATCATTTTTTTAAATAATTAACTAGTACATGCCAACATATTGATCTTCTAAATATATTTTTACACATGAAGATTCGTTTAAAATTATAATAAATCATTCCTTTTGTTGTGTTAAAAATTGCAAACAGATTAACAAAGAACACTTAGAGAAAAATGACATTATTACTTATCGATGTAAGTAAACTTTTTTTCATGAAAATTGTATACTTCGCACAAAAGCTGTTAATTAAAAAGGTGTTAATTAAAAAAAAAATAGCATTCGTTAGTAAATTTAGCTTAGTATAAAAATATGTTTGAAATATATCACTTTTTATGACGTAATTTGATATGTTGAAAATATAAGATTTTAATTCTCATCCCAAAATTTGGCAATTTCATTCGATACTTCCTATTGAACTGCATATTAAATTATATACGATATGAATAGGGGCACATATCACATAAAGTGCATCCATTACCATACAGTCGATGCACTTAACACTGTTCACTATACGAGAAGCTTTAAACTCACATATTCATTTGAAAAATCACATATTACCATCATGCACAGTGCAGTGCACATATTTCTTCTATTCACTATATTTTATATTCAACTAGTAGCCTACTATCGACTTACTCTCGGGGCTATTCAGCTCCGGAATATAAACGAGCAGATCACGTCTGCATGTGCCGATGCTTTAGATAACGAAAGCATTACTTCATGGATGACATCCTCCAATGTCGAATTATTGCTAGTGTCATAGGTGTGGACATGGTGCGATATCAAAGTCCATCATGGTGCGTCAAAATATCCGGCTGAGTGGCCATGCTGAAGGTCCTCATTTGGCTCAAACAGCCTCTGAGCGTCCTGAATAAGGGCTATTTGATCTTCACCTCATTTAACACGTTTTCCGTCCAACGAAACGCGAATGATTCATACAAAAACTTATCTGTGCCTACAAGCTTCATATGGGACTTGGGCCAAAGGTCCCTTCAATTGTATGTGAAACGAATTTTCTTCGTGCAGTTGTGTGTGATCGATACCGTATATGGCTTGGCTTCGTTTTACACGTGTTTCTGTAGCGCGACTTTATAATCGATGATGAATACATGCGAACATTCCGCCATATAAGGCAGCTGAGCCACATGGGGTTGAGCGCAGTTGGAATTTACAAGTAGGGCGTTGGAGGCTTACCCAGTCGGTTAGTGTCGTCTTTGAGAAAACGACCCAAGTTGTAAAAGATGTTCGAAACTTATCAGACTGATGAAAGAAACCCATATTACACGGAACTTTACAAAGAAGGAGCTGCAAACTTCGTCGATGTTGGAGTCTGCAACGGATAAGTATTTCAAACTGCAACTCTGATCAAATTTACCAACCTTAATGTACAAAATTTTCAATCTTAAATTAAGACCAACTTGTTCAACATCTACGTCCAGAACATTTAATATCAATACGAAGACTTTATCAATCGTGGTGATGTGTATACATAAAAAGGTGGCATGCAAAAAAAAATCATTCATTCATTATTAATCTAGAACAATTGTCCTCAAAATTACTACGATTATAACAAAAACCTGAGCTTGAATCCCAAGTAGAATAACTATACATAACTGCATAATATAGATTTAACTTTGATGTCTCTAATATTAAATGCTGACATAAAAATGAAATATTCATATTTAAAGTTTTGAGATGATATGAGATTATTTATATTCAGCTCTATGTTTGTGAGTAAACTAGTCTCCAAAAGCAATCTATTTATTTTTGCGCGATGGGATTCATAACTGCACTATGTCCACATTCTACTATATAGAATGATGGAAAAGAAATGAACAGCAGCATCTATACAGGATATAAAATTGATATCTGTGTTTGTAACTAGAATTTATTATTTCCTTGCTCAAACTAATTGGTTTCGGCTACTCATCTGTAGATAATTCAATAAATTGCTCCTAATTTCTTACGAATTAATCTGAACTCTTACGAATTAATCTGAACGTCTGAACTTGCAAAGTATCCAGGATACTTTGCAAGTAAACTAAAAAAACAAACTTCCATAAAAAGTTGATCAAAAAAACCTTTATTGTACCCTGACGTTATCTACGTACCCCCAAATTTATTTTAATTTACCACAGTGATCACAAGGATTCCTGAATGTCTGTAGGAACCACTTTGGGAACATATGATTTAGGATTCTTAAACTAATGTAATCCTAGGGTCCCCTCTTGAACAACATATTTTTTGCGAACCTCGTTCCAATCCTAGGTTAATATTGGTAAGAAAATATCGCTATTGATTCAATAAATGATCTTGCACATTTATAAATATGAACATTTTTATTAATAAAAGACATAAAATTAATAAAAAAATGTCTTAAAAAGAATGTAAAATCTACAGATTATTTTGTTTCAACAAACTAATCTGTAGATTTTATGATATTTAGATATTTATATTTAGATGTAACAATAAAATACTACTAGACCGGTCAGGTTCTATAACGAATAACTACTGACAATACGATAATATCAAAAATGGAAGATTGATAAATTATTTAAAGTGGATTCGACCTCCCACTTTCATTTTAAAAGAAAACTTTATTACATAAAAACATAAAAGCCTATGATCTAAAAGAACGGTTCATAAGCAGGGGTCCGAGGAATCCCAGGGGTCCGTAAAGCTATTACTGAGGGTCCGCGAAAATACAAGAAAAAAAAAACATTTATCTACACTTGAACCAGATATTTTATTGAAATTATTTACAGAAAAGATTATAAGAAGATCTATTTTGACCAATAAATGTTTGTTCGTTTAAAAAATTAAGTCTCAAGAACGATGTAAAATGTTGGTATGGGGTAAATGGTTGGGATGAAGTCCGCAAAAAAAATTTGCTCAAAAGGAAGTCCGCGGACTACATTAGTCTAAGAACCGCTGATCTAGAAGAACGTACATTTGACTTTTAATAAATGACTTTTGAATTACAAATAAGTATGTATATTACATCACGTAGGCCTTCGTTCTAACCTGTAAACCCTTTTACTAAAAAATTGGTCTTCAAAAACTTCATTCAATCAATGAAAAAAATCCCTTAAATTGTTGCTTTTTCCAATCAATAGATAGAATAAACTTGGTGTATTCAATTCTGGACGGATTAAAATGACACATTGGCCTATATGAATAAGGTTGTTTTTTTTAATTTAGAGAATAAATTATATGCTTTATATTCAAACGAAAGTTAAAAATAAATTATTCTTACATACTTTGGAAGATGGTAAAATCTTTATTTTTACAATAGAAACACTGAGTTTTTAAAATTAAATTAGTATTTTTTTAGCAAATATACATTTGACCAGATATGGGTTAGTTCCTGAACTCTAATTATAATAGTTTGAGTTGAAATACAGTTTTTAGAAAATAGTTCACCATAGAAAAAAACTGATGAGATCGAAAGCATTAATATTTTTAATCGATTGTCTCAATCCAAGTTGACCTTAACTTCCTGGACTTGGAAGCAAATATATTGAAGGGACCCATATAAACAGGAACTTATAAAAATTATCAAATAAATATATAATCTTATATGATAGGCAATGGAAAACCTTCATACAAAAATACTTTATCCCTAAAAAAAATCTTCTATTGAAATCGTCTACGTCCAATAATGGATGAAATAAAATAATCTATGATCTGTCAATATTGGCAAATTTAATATTTTTCGATTTCAAAGACTCGACTTTCATATTTAAATTTCAATATTTTGCGAAGATGAGCATTATGGGGTGGTTATACAACTATTCTGAAATCTAACCGAGCATTGAACGGCTGTAATTCAAAAGGGAAAAATAATGGAACAAAAGTTTAAAGTCGTGAAATGTGTGTCATATCGTAAAATCCAACTCAAACCTTGTCCTTTGAATGAACCCCAGAGAAAGGTACATTCGTATGAATGTAACAACGGCTATAGTTTTATGTTCGCTGGAGTTGTATTTTTACGATGAGTATTCAATGTAAACAGCACCAGCTCACACGGTGGTTGTGAGTGAAATTTTACCATTGAAAAGATGTAAAAAAAAAAGTTTGAAAAACCTTCGACAACCGTCCGGGGACTTATACTACAGGTTTATTATGCGATTTTTTGCGAATAATTGACAGCCATTTGTCATCATCGTATGAAACAAAAAACTCTTGTCACTTTCCAAGTCCGTAACTAAAATTGTTCGCTGCTATTGTAAAAAAACCTTTTTTCAATTTCTTTTGCAAAAATATTACGAAAAAAACCATTATCGATATATATTTTACTCCCATAGCTATACATCATCATATTATCCCAATATTTCCTATAAAAATAGACAATAAAGCTAACAACTCTTGACCTGATTGATACAGTTATGGTTCAAAGGCCACATTCAATTCAATTTTTCAATTATCTCAATCTCAAATCCAATATATATTGCATCCAACACGGTTTTTACGATTTTATCTTTTTAGTTATCGATGATTTGATGTTCATATCATAATATTTTTCATCCATCGTCGTATTTTTCGATCTGAAAATATGGTTTTAATCGTTAATTTTAATACACAGTTGATCTTTACTGATAGAAAACTTTTCATGCTAAATATTTTTTTCTGTATGCAAGATCGATATTAATACCCGCCACAGCTTAAATTTGAACATGAATGTTATTCTTTGAGGTTACTGTCTTGTTAAGGGCTGTAAAAGAATCAACAATTTACCCTATAATGAAAGGAAAATAAAAAGTTAAATTATCTAAGGCAATTGCTAATAGTAAAACCTATTGTACTCAACTTTCCCCAATCGCACCCAATCTTTATTCGAGCGAAGTTCAGCAATTTCATGCGATACAACGTAATAGTTTTAGAATTGGAAAACAAAGACACGATTCAAAGTATCAAAAATACAAGGTATTATAGTATGTTTTCCGGTAGTTCGTTGGAAAATAAAATGATTACATATGATCGATGATCTTAAATCACGTTTGCGTGCATTATGAATATTCAGATAGCGCCATAGTCGACTAATGATAAACGTCGTTATGACAACTCAAGTAAACGGCTCGATATCAGCTATGTATTTCAAATGAATATTTGATAGGCTGCTTTATGGACTCGCATGTGACTTGGAAAATTATTTCGTTCATTGCTCCTTGTAATAAAGATCATAGCTTAATTCCCGTAAACGACATTGTAATCGACATTACACAAGCACATCGACTTATTACAGGGCCTGCTGTTTTTATCCCATAGTTATCTAAAGCATCCAGATGGTGCAAAACCGACCCAAAGTTTGCCATGGCCGCATGCTTATGAATTTTTTGTCGATGTTTCTCAAATGGCCCGTTTCGCCAGGGATTTTGATTCGGAGGCGTCCAGGGCGAGTTCGAATCCCGATTGATTTATGTCCCTGGTTGGATGGAATTAAGAAGCAGAGGTTGCCAACACAAATTGGTGTAGCCTGCTCCGTCGTTTAATTAATTTAATTATTTAATTAAGTGTCGCCTTTAAGCCTGTTTCGAATATCACCTTGCTTCCAGTGCGGCTTTATTTATTATGTACTCTAAATACTCTGTAAATTCTAATATAAGACGTTTAACCCTTGAATCTGTGCTAAATACAGAAGGTCTTTGAACTACAACATCCGACCCGGCAAGCCTTAAATTTGCCACTGTATACAAAATACAAAAATAAAATTTGTGGCTCGCCTCCAAAACAACCCCTTTCGGTCCCAAAATATCTATTTAAACTTCTATTTATCGCCAAACATTCAAAATTAATACGAATCGATAAAGGCAAAAAATAAACGTCATCAATATTCCAAATCGAATTTTAACGAAAATTCTTATCATTACCAATTGCTGATATAATGGGGTGATTTCTGGATTGGGAAATTTCATTTTTACCGAAAAAATTTAGGAGATCAGAAGTATCTCATACTTACTTTTACAATTTGGGGATGTTCCATTGAATGATCAAACATTATCTAAATTTTTATTTTCAGCCATTTATTAAATATAAATATTGTATAAAAATATGCGTATTGATTCCTTGATTTTATCGTACAAATTCATACCTTGGAGATAAACTTGAGAGGTTTGAAAATTTAATATTTCCGATCGATCATCTTGATCATAATGTCAATAAATGTAGTATATTGATAGTGTAAATAAGATCTGTATCTAATTTATCGTCAAACTCATTTTCCTCCCTTAATTCTCGACTGGCTCTCTGAAAATGTGAGTTACCAAAATCATTATTCAATACACAAGTCTTATTAGCATAAAAATCAAATTTAAAAAAGAAAAAACAGAAATCAAATGCAAGATTTATCAATATGTGGTGAAATGCATAAATAATTTATATCCTTGTTCTTGAATAAGTATTGAAAAGCCATTCTTTTTTAATAGTCAAGAGAGCTTCTCTTTGAACCAACGCTTATTCAATAATTAATTCGAAAGCTTTCTTAGCATCCAAAGCTCGCTTTCTTGTATGGGAAATAAAAATAATAAATGTTTAAACATGAGGAAATTAAATAGTTTCACTAGAGCGCACTATTTATTTAATCTTTTTAGGGAGAGCTTTGGTAAATTTAAAAAATGTACCAGAATACCGTTTGAATACAAATGTAATATTAAAATATTATCCCTAAATTCGTTTTTCAATCATTTTTAGTGATTATGCTTGATAAAAATACAAAATTTAAAATATGAACGCTTTCAAAATTTGAAGCATTTCATGGAACCAATTATGAGAGTCACTCAAAATTAATTTGTTGTTGCCTTTTTGACCCATTTATTGATGAGCACCTAATTAAGACCTTCTTAAGATTCATTATCTCGCTTTCGGTAAGCTTCTCAAAATATTTAAACAAAATGCGAATCGTTTCGTCGACGGATCGACCGATTAAATTCGCGCTTGAAGATTCCCAAACCGTTGTGTAATATTAGCGAACGGCATTTGGGAATAAAACACTTTAATATGCCAAGAATTCTCCTGAAACCGCCTCTGTACAAGCCGCAGCGGGCGACCCAGAAATGCTCGAACACGATATTATGGTTTGACAATAAAATTAACACGCTTTTAAAAACGGAGACACCAATTAAGCCCAACAATGTTTGATGTCTTTCGCGATGATTGTCGAACAAATTTATAAACTATTCCGATTGAGCGGATTCCAAAATAGGAAATAAATTCGGTTGAAGACGTAATAAAGTTATTCCCATTGAAGATCTTTTTTTGATAATGAAAACGTTTGAAGTTTTTCGTGAATGTCGATGTGATTGAACCCGACTTATAATATTGTCCCATGACCCTTACTTTTGAAATGCTGCGATCAAAATAAATCCGATGAGCGACTTTTATCCAGCGGAAAAATTTTACATCAATTTCCTAATTAGATCGTCAAAAAAGATTTTTATTCGCATTTAAATAGCACATAAATAAAAATGTTATGCGTGCATATAAATTCACAATTATTCAGCTGTAATATAGCATTTTTATATACAAGATTTATTATGGTGTTATACGATTTTTCAATCATGAACTTCGAATTCTCGAAACTTTTTCTAAGCTTATGGAAGTGCTCCTACACGTTCTAGATGAGCATTATTTATAAAATTTGGCAAGCATATGTATAATAAACGTCTTCATTGTATAGACTACACTTATTCAAAAATTACCAACTGTTTTTTTTAATGAACAAAAAACTACAAAAAAAGTTGGTAAAATCACACAGTTTTTCTTCAATAGCTCACTATTTTTTTATTTTTTAATATTTATTCCTAATTATAGTCTATAATATACACGATATTATACAAAGTAAAAATATGTTTAATTTTTTTTCCTTAAATTACCTGTCCAAGACTTAAGACTTCCATGGTGAAGAATGTCATCTTTCACATGGCTAAATATTAAATTTTTATATTTAAAATTTTTGGCATAAAAAAAATTTAAAAAACGATCTCTTGTAGGCCCAACAAGGTAGAAACGTCCCTTAAATTGGTGCACCGTTTTAAAAAATTATTTCACAATTTTATCATTATTATATAAGACACTCTTATTTACGAATAAAATTATTTTATGATACTATACAGAATCATTATACAATATTAGGTGGACTGAAAAGTAATCACGCATTTTTTTTAATAATACCATTGTTTTTCACATTTATATAAGATGTAATTTCAGTCGTTATTAGTAATTAATTCTCATATTTTTTTGCAGTTTTTCAATTCCTTTTTTGGCAAATATTTTTCGGCTCAAAAAAGTCGATTTTAATTGAAACTTACGGACGTGTTTAATTCATAAAATGCGTGATTTTTTTCTGGTCCCCTCAATATTTTGTTAATGTATAGAGCATTTTTTTTTTGCTGCTGTTTTGCATTTCCATCAACTAATTCTTCCAATTCGACGTCTGCTTCATAATTATATTTTTCCACATTTTTTAGCACAGAATCAAAAATCAACATTAATCTATCAACAGTGGTTCTGGCGAACAACCACCTCTATCCTATTATTTCAAATATAATAAAAATATTCTTATCTAAACACGAAAATTGTGTGCTAAATATGAACATTTCAATTCGCACTCATCTAATATATAAAAATTCATATCTGTTTGTTCGTATGCAATGCGCTACTATACCGTTCATCAAATTGCGATAAAACTTCGTCCAATTATTGCTAAGTATTTTGCAAGTAATATAGGCATAGTTAAATACACAAAATAAAATAAAATGTTTGTTCGTATTTTATGCTCTTCCATACCGTTCATTCGATTGCAATGAAACTTTGCCAACTTATTTTTTGCACTTTTTTAAATAATATAGGTATAGTACAATTAACTTACAGTAGATATTTATAAATAAAAATTAATGTTTGTTCATATTTATTCAATTTCAATAAATTTATTCACTATCGGAAAGAAAATAAATTTCATTATTTCTATCATTCCTAATTAAAAAAGATAAATCTTTCAAATTTCAAACAATATTTTTAGCAACACGCTGGGTATGGGTAAATTTAAATTAAAAGTGGGTTCATCTTCCTTTAAAATTTCATTTTAAAAATCATGTAATTGTATAGGTATAAATATATTTTTGAATTCATGAATGAATTTCGGGGTTGATATAAATATATGATTGAGTACGAGTCGATCACATTGCATCATAGAGCGAGCGCTGTTAGGGTAGGTAAACAAATACATGCTATTATTTCTAAGAATATATATTTAACATGGGTTCAATTCGTACAAAATGGGGTTTGTATGTATATCGGTATTATTAAAAGTAGTTTGAGTGATAAAAAATGTTATATTTACTGACCTGTGACACTAAGCAGGGACATGGCGACAACCTCACAACACTTTTCCCACCAAATTTATTTCACTCGCTGACTATGCTATGTATTGATCTAGATACACTTCTACTTTACTTCACTGTCACCTAATTATTAGAATCATATTTTTAAATATTTATTATTACGTTATATCACACTCGCATTGAATATCCCTTCGCGATAAGATAATGTGCACATGGAGGAGGGTCACCCTAGCGATCCCTCGTAAACATAACTCGCAACTGTGTCAATCGCCTTCGCACTATTCATAAATCCATCTAATGAATGAAAGTCAGGCTATATTCGTTCACATTGTGCAATACACTATTTGGTTGAACTGTAAATCGAGTGTCAGCAGTGCGGAATGAGGGTTTCCCGAGTGGCTGTCGAGACGTAACCTTAAAGGCTTTTCCCGCTCGTGCGGCCCCGTCGCGTGTCTCCGTCTCGTCGGGGGTTGTCAGTCGGGGGTTGCTTGTTTTCAAAAGATGGTTCACTGTCATAAAGTCTAGGGTTCAGGTCTGAGAGGTAACCTAGAGGAGGTCCGGCCCGAGCGCGGGTGCTCCGGGCCGTCGTCCGTCGCGGTGGTCGGCGGCGGTCCACTGAGGCTTTTTCGGGTCGGACCGGCGGGTCAGGGGCTGCGGTGGCGAGCCCCCGGTGGGCCCCGGGCCGCAACTCAGAGCGGCCCCATCGCTCACGGCACTGGCGCTGCCCGCTGACTGGCTGCCCGTCCAGACCGCGCTTTACCCGCCCTGGACGACGCCATCTTGCTTTTGCGCACTGCTCGCCTCGTAGGAATACGCTGTATATCTTCTCATACGACCTAATAATGTCACTAAATGCAGACGCTTATCAATCAACCCGGCGAAAAAGCCTTAAAAATTTTCACCCACGCTGAAAACCTTCATACTACACAAAACCACATGCTGGACACGCCTATCAATTTTTTACCACTCAATAACAATTTCCTCGCCCAAATAATCGATTATACACAAAAAATGCATTTAAGACACCAATGCCACTAGATTCTGGGCTTTTTACATGGTCTCAACCGAAAACTCTCTCAAGAGAAGCCTCTTTACTTTACTTTGAATGTATCGTGATCAAAACAAAAACTTATTCGTATAGACGATGATGCTGTATCAAATATGATACAGCATCATTTTTAATGCACCGATGCCAAAAACAAGAGCGTTTATATATTTACAATATATCTACATATTCACCCTGTGCTGCGTACCCGTAAAATATTGTGTGGAACAGCCGATTACAGTAATTGGTGGAGACTGTGTCAAAGGCTCACCACTATCCTCAACAGCCTAGGCATATAGGGAAAAACGATTTTAGGCTGTTCAAACGGCGAATTGTTTCCATGGCCAGGTACTACAAATACGAGTACCATGGGGAAGGAGTAGCCTCTACAGTCCGTCACCTGCTTCAAACTGAGATTGGACTCGTGGTGGCAGTGAACCCACGGAAGTAAATCCCTTGAATTTAGCATAACCTTAGTCATTCCTTCTCCATCGCACCTTCGGGTGCACATGGTCTGGAGTTGGTAATTCTCGCGGAAACCTCGCCTCCTCTGGAGGGCCTGGATGCTCCACGCGTAGCGTTTCTCGTGGGGCTAAATAATCAGTGGAAGACACTCTTTGTAGGACTAGTCTGAGATAATCCGGAACAGACCATGCAGCAGCGCAGGAAATGGGATCGACATTAAAATTATCCCCAAATCCAGTCTGTCGTCTGTCATATCTACACATTGGATTATCTATAAAACAAAAAATGCGCAAAACGGTTTGTTTGTTATTTGTTAGCTAAAATATTGCACCGTGTGTTGTATAATATATAATAAAATAGGCATGTCACTTGTATACACACACATACGCGCGCGTACAACAGCATCTCCATGACGTATGTGACGGACACGGAATACGCTATAAAATATTCTTCCTCTCTTTCCGATCAAATGCCGCTTGGCGTTTCACTTTTTGTGACATTCAGATACTGTTACCAATTGGCGCGCGATTTTACAATAAATCCATCATGTGACCAGAAAAAAAAATCCTGGATGAATGAATGTTCATTAAAAACATTGAGCTTATAAAAACACAATGATGATTCTAAATGCACTCAACTAACCAAATCATAAAAAAGCAATGATCGTTGATTTAAATTAGCATTATTGATATTAAAATATCTCGTTATCATTGAGCATTTTTATTTTGCATTTCTGCATAAAATTGTATGTCGCGCGATGAAGCATACATCGGATTCCGACGACGCGGTATCCGCGAGGGGGTGTGAGTGGGCTATGACGTCACGCCTCCCTAAAAGCCTCCAGTGAAGTTGCGCATGCGTATGCCGACTTGTGACCATCAGCAGTTGTTGATCGGCAACTTTCCCCGGTAACATTAAGTTGCGTACGATTTTTCCTACTACGACCGCCTGCCATACTATATGCGGCCCTTTCGAAACCCGGCAATAAAATCATTACTTTTTTAAACATTTAATAACCATTGACATCCATTTGCTTGAATGCCAATCGCTTATTATACAAATTTAAAACGCTATAGTATCTTTTAAATATTTTTTGCAAATAAAATTATATTTGTTAAATAAATTCAAATTCCATTTCGGAGTACTTTGGAAAATTCAAATAATTTTGGTTTTTCATCCCTATTCAGAATACGATGGCAGTCTTTACTGCGTTCACTTTGCAGGCAAATACTTCCGGCAAACTGACTTCCTGTGTTTTTCATTGATGTTTCTTTGTGGCGTGGATGAAATGTTGGAATTGCAACTGAATGAGCTTTCAAACTCTTTTCAATCATTTCCTTTTTATATACCCATGAAAAACGACCATCTTTCTGCTCTTAGCAATAATGCATCCATTTATGCATAAATAAAATATCTTATATGATATTTTAATACCACTATGATAGTGTGGCTTAAATTTTAATATACATAATTATGGTACCCTTCAAAAAAATAGTAAAATTATAAACATGCCTTATTTTATATAAATATGATCTTAATAAATATAATTTGAACATATCAATATGCCTAAGGATATCGTCTTTAGAATTATATAACTAATGTTCGGAATTCGCTCCCCTTCTAGCCTCAATCGTTAAATGTAGTTATCATATTCATACAATTTGAATAAAGTTTAACGGACTTCAGCGATGTCTGTTCCCTATAAATTTAATAATACTGTAGCGTGGGAATATATTCCCGACTATTTTTGAGTAATTATCATAATATAAAAGTAAATTAATTAATTAAAATTATATTTACGCCGTTAATTATTGTTTTTATGCTGTTCGAATTTTGAAACCGATCCTAAAGATTCTAGGACGAACAGACTGTCTATTCTTTCTGGGGCGCCTTGCTGACTGTTCGTATTAATTCGGCTCTTCCTGTTCTTTCAAAACATTAGGTACTGCATGCGGTGTCGCTGAGCCGTCCCGGATTACTGGACGTCCCAGTTCCTCACGGGATACGGGTAGTTTAGGGCCTTTCTCCACAGGCTTAGGATTTCTTCTTCCTCGGAGTGCTCATGCGGAGATTCGTTCATGGACGCAGAGCATCTTCTATGGATATGATCGCGAGGCGCAATTTCGTTGTGTCAGCAGTCCAGATTTTGGACCGGTTGGACACCGAAACCTTGACCGAAAATTTCAGGACTTTCTGCCACAAATTTGGTAAAAATGCATTCCTGGTGCCTTCTGTGCTAGAGTCGTACTGAGCGTAATCAATCATTATTTTTTTAATTCTCAGACTAAACATAGTGTACGAAATAAGAGTGAATGAGACTATTGTTAACCAGGTGTGTGCTTGAGTCTTGTTTTGATAGAAATACTAAGAAATAAGTGTAGGGGAAATATACGTAAGTTTTAAATTTTGACATTTTAATTAAAGATGGCTCTGTAAAAGACAATATCAACAAGTAAGCTTTGTTTTTCGCTTTTAACGTATAGCATTTACGAAGAAGAGATTACCTACCCACGCATTCAGTGGCATGATGGTAATTCTCTGTTCTCACAAGCAATGTGCTAAAATATTGTTGATGTATCAATACGCAAATGCGCCGATTTATTAAGAGAACCAAATAGTATTCGCGTATTTTGAGATCCCATGTTTGAGCCCAGTTTGTGTTCGGACACAGTGACGGAAACATCTTTGTAAGTTTTTTTTTTGTAGAACTATTGTTAAACTTTATTTTTTGTAACGATTTTCTTTAATTAAGAGTACAGTGTCCAGATCCGAAACTAACGAATTCCGAACCCGGAATTATGTAAAGCTTTTTTTATTTGGATTGAAATACCACAAAAGCCAGTAAAACACTCAATGATGTTTATGGTGAAGTGGTTAAAATTAGTTGATGCCAATATAGGTTACAAACATTTAAATCGCACAGTAGAATCGAAGCAGATCCACGGCAAACAATCGAAGAGTTATTACAAAAGCTAGGATTCCCGTGGACTACTGTGCAAACACATTTAAAAATAGAAAACGAATAGGATAGGTGCTTTGCGTAGGATGGATACCGCACGTCTTTACTAAACACAACAGAAACGAAGCACAAAACACGTGCTACGTCTTCTTGACATCATAAAAAAATATCCTTTTTAAATAGTATTGGTAGGGTAATAATTCATTATGAATTAATGAAATCGGGATAAACTATAACTGCACAAGTTTATTGTCGACAGAACTTTTGCATTAAAAATTAAAAGAGAAACGTCCGTATTTATTCAATCGTAAGAAGGCGATACTGCATTTAAAACTTTCATTATTAATACATTTAAACTTTTTTATTAAATAGACGAATATCCTTTTATTACCCTAATATCATGCCATAATAATTTTGATAATCTTTATGAATGAAAATTGAATTAAAATCTATCATAAATTTGTAGATTATTTTCAATCAAACAGTTGCACACAATTTTAAGAAACTCTGCATATTAATTTATTTTTCGCAAATGCACCAGTTTAAGTTGACTTAACTGAATTTTAGAAAGGATTTAAAAGAGCCCTACGCCTTTACGTGTTCATGGGGTGATTCCACATTTTCAGCTAATTAAGCAGTGAAATGATATAATACAAATGAATTAGGATATAAAGCCACAGAGTAATTGAGAAAATTCTAATAAGCAAACTTTTCAGTGTGTGATTCTATAAGCGTGTATTCTTGTAAGAGATACTCACAAAGGGAAAACCGCAGGAAATATAAAGCCTCGAGGGTGGAAAACATATAACAGTACTCAGAGCAACGTCCTGGAAAATTCAAGGGTACTCGTGTGGGCTCAAAAAAACAAAACAGGTAGTAAAAATATTATTGTTTTTGTGTAACCTCTTCACGAAAATTTTCCAACAACCTGTTCTTAAAAGAAACTGTATTTGAGGGTTTATTAACTTTGCGCTCGGAGAAGAAACATCACTTTATTTTTTTCCGAGAAAATGGTGGGACACAACATAATTGAAGAGTCTTTTCTTATAAACAAAAAACTTATTTTCAAAGAAAATTTTTCATCTTTGAAAAATCCAATTTGGAGTCGCAAAAATTTATCAAGCCTCCGCTCTAAGAGCGCTGGAGATTTAATAAAGCCCGAGATTTAGTGGTATATAAATTATACCAATATTACGATTGACGTTATTTTTTTAACAATTTTAATTAAAACAACAATTAATTTATTTCAATGTTCTATGGATTTTCTAATTGAGAGCATATTATTCAATTTTATTGATGACGATGGCGTAAAAAAAAATAATAAGAATCACCTTTGGTCGACTCGTTGTATTTTTTGATGAAGATTTCATGCATAAACACTCTCCAGAATTTTCATAAATATTCTTTAGCTCAATATAATTTGCACCAATAGATGCTTCTCTTCGTGAAAATTCTTAACAAAAATGGTTTGAATATTTGCTTAATTTTTTAATTTAGTTAAATATATTAATTAATACCAAAATTATTTAATATTTCTATATGTATATATCAACAAGAAATTATTTAAAAATTAACACTAAGCATATTATAATGTATGAATATATTTAACTTATAACTTACATCAATAGATGGCAGGTAATTTAAATGTTTAATGAATTATATTTTGAAAATTTAATAAATATAGCGATTGAACGGGATAATTTTTTGCAAATTTTAGAAAAAAATTCAAAGCGATTATCGTGTGTGAAAATGTGAATTTGTATCATTAGCGCCTCAGATACGTTGTTCATTAGGGTGGTCCTTATTTTTCGACTTTTATAAAATTGAGTGGTAAGTAAAAATTGAGTAAAAAATTGCTCTCGCCAATGACTGAATTTGAAGTGAGAAGCAGGGCAGGGCTCAAACTCAATATGTACCCGCGGGAAAGAATTAAGAAAAGGGGGAAGGGGAGTAGGGCTGACTGTAGTGAATTAGTGAGTCTTTCTGTGTGTTATTCCATTTCAAAATAGACTAATAAACATACCTTTATTAAACATCTCTAAAAATTTTTTTTTAATAAAAAACACGTTTTAATGGACTAAAAAATCTTGCTAATTTAAATAATATTTTAAGTTCACACTGCAACCCAAATTTTATTCAATATGCGTTGTTATTATCAATTTTTTAAGTCATAATATCATCATCATCATAGTGCAGCCACAAACAGTCCACTACAGAACTGGGGCCTCTTTAATATCCGGATGAACGCGTCGAAGGGCGCTTTTGCGACCTTCTCGATAGAAAATGTGAGAAATTTGGAAAGACTGAGTAGTTTTCCTCAGGAAATAGTGAAAAGACATAATATTAAATATCGCTTTTATAAAGTCAGTTGATACACTAAATCAAATCAGCCTATTTTTAATGATACACACTGTTGTTTGTTCATATAACCTTGCCAATATACAATCAGTTTTTGTTTATTTATGTTGTTTACAGTCTGGTTCTTTTGTCAATCAAACAAAAGGTGGAATGAAATATATCAATTTCCTCCCCCACATGTGTCATATCTCTTCAATGGTCAACAAATAAGCAAAAAAATATGATTTTTTTCTATGTTTAACGAAGAATAAGCTGGTATTTTAATCCCACGTTCGTTGTTTTCATCATTTCTCCAATCTAATAATATAAGACATGCACCCACGTATAAGGTATTTTCATTAAAAAATATACATGTTTATCTTACAATTCTTTATAGAGGTGCTTTAGATCTCTATATATAACCCGATCGTCGTTGGTTTAAAAATATAAATAATATTCATAGTTTAAAATGACGTTATTTTTATTATACTTATCGATTTTTCTGGATTGTTTTCCGTAAAATGTTTTTTATAGTAACAGATCCCGGGGAGTGGATCGTGGTACGTTGACGTGTATTAAAATCCAGTTGGAAATGAAGATCAAACGTTTTATTTTTATACCGAAGGGTTTATAACAAAGGGGTTTGTATTTGATAAACAAGACTATAAGGTCAGGTAAGGCATCGGAGCCAAATTGTTGGAATCTTCCATTATCCATGTATATTTAAATATGAAAATTATTCGACCCTCGTCATATTTCGACAACACTGCCTCACGACCCGTAGATATATTTCACTTTTAATTCAATCGATCGACTTTTATGACCTTTCGAGTGACTATTTGTTAAAGACATCTTAGGGGTGGATATTATTATATTTTTTAATGGACGATAATAAGTTTTTTTTAATACGCCTTTGCACGTAACACATCTACGGGAATACTATGATCGACCTTGTGGATTTAATTTTATTTGCAAAATTATGAGTGTTTTATTCAATGAAAGCATACGATACATCTGACCTTTCAGCGAGATTATCGCGTACACACACTTAAATTATGTCATTATTTATATCAATCTCTGAGTAAATAAACGTTTAAATCCCTTAAATGGCCACATCCGATGTAACCTTTAAAAATCGAATAAATCTAACGGCACCCGAAACCGCAACCTTCTACTATGTGCGTGGTTGCTCTTACCATTAAAAACTATTTTTGTCACTTCATATGATATTTGCCATGAAGCCTACATTCGCGTATACATTCAATGAGTTAATTTAAGCAATTATTTTTGCAATTGTGCAATAACAATTACAACATCTAAATTGCTTTTAATATCTTACAAATTTACAGATATTAATTAATTAAACACTAACTCTACCAGCATTTCACATATACGTAACCATATCGCAAAACATATGTTTATGTGTGTGTGCTTGTGTCTATACGTAGCATAAAGCAACCACAAGACCAGTAGCAAGCCCAATTTATTATATATTACACAACACATTGCCACATCTTTTAGCCAACAATAGTCCTTGGGAAGCTATTGTGTTAATTGTAATAAAAATTGTTGTCTTCATATCGTTTGCTCATTTATTTCTTTATAATGAATTCATGCATTGATACCAGCTAAATCAAAGATATAAAAATAAAACCAGCACTGCCATCAATAGGAATTGGATTTTCATTGTACTTTCTCGCCATTTGTTCGATGACATCAATACCGAATTTGATTTTTTTATTATGCGTAACTGCCTCAGATATTTCTTCAGGGCCGTAACAAGGGCGTGGTAGAGTAGACGCCCGCCACGGGCGCAACTGGACTTGGGGCGCAAAACGCAGAATACCGATTCAGTCGAGAGTTGCAAATGGTTTTTATTTTACAACACTGATTGACTCTGTCCGTTTTTATAACATATATTAAGTTGTCACTATTTTTCATAATCGCTTAAACATTAAACCGATCCAAACGGCATACGCGATTGTAAAATTTAAACAACTCACCCGATCAGTCTTCTTCAGACAACTTCGTGTCATAAGGAGAGTTTTTAATCGTTTTGTAGACATATTCAATTATAGTATCCGATCGCGTGGTGCTCATTCGTCATATCAGCGGTCTGAAATGCGGACCGATTGGACATATAAATCTTGTGGCCACTCCGTCCTCTTTTATGGCTCTTTGCGGCATTTTTGTATGGACGCAGAAGCAACGTAGCGTTTAGACACTTTCTTTTATAGTATTTTTTAATTATTATTTTTTAGTTATTAGTGTCTGATACTAACCAACAATAAATATCAAATTTATCATGCTTGCTTGCTTGTGCTATGTAAATTTACATCTCAATTTTAAAATTGTTCATCAAGAGCCATATTTAAGTCGGGCTTGCAGTTATTTTGACTATACTAAATAATTTTTGAAAATACTCGATTTTCAGGCTTTGGTATTGCTATGTTTTTTAACTAAATGAAATAAATTTTAAAATTTGTATTGAAGTATTCATGCTAATAGAACGCAGGTCCGGAATTTCGAATTCCATATACATGAAATAGCTTTAGGGGTAGAAATAACATTAGAGGGTTCGAAAATTCGCGTTTTTCTCGAAAAACACGTTTAAAACTTTTTTTCGACTTTGATATACTTTAACTCAAAAAGTTATAAACAAGATATTTTAAAAAAAATATTTAAAAAGCTTATTTAATTACAACTAAGAGTAAACAAATTTTTAGATAATATTATTGTTTAAAATATGACTTTTATTGTAAGAAAGGTGCAAAAAATAGTTAAAAAATCGTACTATTTTGTTTAAACACTTCTCAAACATGTTTTCTTTTTTCCTTTTTTCAATCAAAGTTTGGTTCACCTATTCAGAAATTATATTGCTAATAAAATTGAAATGTATTTCAAAACATGAATAAAATATTATCTAAATTTAAACAAACTTCTAATTATTTCTTCTCTGTTAAAAAAAATACGAAAACGCTAAAAAAATCAGCTTCCTAACGATCAATTATTACTCAAGCTACCAAACCAGGAGATGGATTGATCTCAGTAAAAAAAGAAACTTTAAAAAAATGAAAAATTAATCATTGATATAATCGTAGACTTAAGATAAAATTAAATTAACAAAAGGAAATACAATAAATGTATAATGGTAAATTAAATGTTGAAACCGGTCACTTTACCGCGCTCGGAATAGTTGGTGTTAAAAGTATTGATATAATAATATGGCACTTTCATGTCGAGATAATTTATAAAAGTTCACCCTACTATATCGATTATATCGACACAATTAAATTCAAGTCAATTTCAATTAAATTCGTTCCAGGGATGGTTCATTTTTTTTAAATTCAAACAGTTGTTTATATTGATTTTAAGGTGCCGAAATCGTGCATGGAAATTTATAAAGTTTGTTTGAATAGAAAAATAATAAGATCGGATCAAGTGACGCATTCCGGAAAACTATAGTGTAAGAAACCCTGTTGCTGTGAGTACAAGTAAAACCGCAAGTACAGCCTGAAATATTTGGTGGCAACCTTCATGCGGAGGTGAAAGTAGGAGGCGCAGGTCGTGGTAGAGGACGGGTCAGTAAGGGTTGATACAGGACCGGGCTTTATGGATTTTTTATGGACCATTTATAGGTCTTCTTCCTTTTTAATTTTCTGCTTCTGTACATGAAAAGTTTTATTCGTTTCCTTCGTATTATGCAGACCCAAAATTTTCCCTTTTTTTATTTTTCAACCACCCAAAACAATTTCAAAGCGAGATGTATAAGATTTTTCTGTAAACTTGTAATAAAAGATTGTCTAATCTTAATTTGTTCTGTTGTTCAATGTTATCTTTTCAAAAAAATATACCATTTACATTTTCATAAGATTCATCTCAAATATTATTTTTTTGTATCAAATTGCATTTATCAATCACTTTCTACATAATGGTTTCAAATCAGTAACTCTTGGATGGCCTTTGTGATTTCATTTATTCTTATCAATAATTATTTTGTCCAAAACCAAGAAATCAGGATAAGCCTGAGATTTATCATTTAAGTATTTCAATAAAATCACAATAAACAGTAAAACAACAATGCGAATCCATTGATTTATTACTGATATTTCATTATTTTTAAGGCTATATTTTATACAAAATATCAACCCCAATGATAAATCTATGGTATTATAATTTTTAAAACTTTTAAAAATTTCCCAAATATAATATATAAATCAAAAGCCAATATAAAGATACTTATAATAAAGTCCTATTTGTAATTAATAAGCCAAAAAAGACTTATTTACAATGAGGACATCTATTAATTGAGGCTTCCATTTATTTAGAGTAGATTAATTTAGATTGAAATCAACAGCATATCTATTATCATAAAACATATAGGTGATCTTCATAAGAAAATTTTCAAGGAAAAAGATGTTTCATGTAGTAGTTTACCATTTGCCTTTCATATGTAATAGATTTAGGATATGATTTTGAATTTGATTAGATAGAAGAAGTGAATAGCTAAAATTATATTTTAACTAAACAATCAATCGAAAATATTCATATTTCGGATCATTCAAATAATGACAAAAATATTCATAATCTGGACCTGATTTTTATAAAAAAAATCCAGGATCAACCATGAATATATTTTCTTAGCACTTCTGATTTTTATGTATGGAAGAATCTAAGTACAAAAGGCAATAAATCTGTTACTCTTCTTACTGGCAATAAAGGAATGACCTTAGAAAGATTGCGGTAGATATCTGGAAACACATTTGTACCCAGACTTTCGGAATTCAAGCAATTTGATAATCGTCTTTAAGATATATACCTCTTTCTTGATATGTGTTTAAATTTTTTTTTTAATACAATCCAGCCCGCTCTTAAATCATAATTACTAATGAGAAGTAATATTAAATAGGAGAAAGATAATGAAAGAAGGACTATTAGAATATATTACTATTTATAGAATATATCCTAATAGAATATATATCCGAATTTATTTCCTTCTCAGCTTTATAATTTAAAAGCTATGTATGAAGTACACTTATTTCTATAGATGCCGATCAATTCGATGGTTTGTATAATTTTAAGTTTAAATATAATAAACGGGCTTCATTCATGAAAATATTTTTGAAGACAATGAAATTGAACTCTGTTAGTGCAAAGATGAAATTGAGATTCTTAATACATTTTTGTCCAAGAAATTTGGTTTACCTTTTTCTTCGAACTCAATTTCAAGAAGATAGATTTGGACAAATCCTTAAATTCATAATTTTCCATTAAAATACACACTTGAATTTGCATTTGCCAAAATAAAGACGTTTCCCAATCTATTTTCATACAAAAATTTTACATTCGATTAAAATAGCTTTTTTTAAATACACTTCATCGTATTTAGTTATTTTTTGAATTTCATGTAGTTATTGATTTAATCCATCAATTTTTGCTAAATCTGGGTATTAAAAAAAACTCTAAACTTAGCTTTAATTCTCAAAGCAAATTTGTTTAAAAGTGAAATTTGTACACGCGTGGTAGGACAAATTAGCTTGAAAGTCACGTAAAGTGAAACTCTAACCAGCAGTTGGTCGGAAAGAGAAGGAGCATCGTTTGTATAGTGTCGGTGTCCATACATCATAGAGATGTTATGCGCATGCGCCGCGCTGCCTCTAATGTGTGCATGCGTAGCATAAAGCAACCGCTACGCTAGTAGCGCACCTATTTTATTATATATTACACAAACACAGCTTCTTCTTTAAAAATGCATAAAATCGACTTTTTCCAGGGCGCTTTTGATAATAGTTTTGGATTCCTTTATTAAAAAGGATGTAAGAAGGCATGATGATTTGGAAGTTTAGTGGCAGAGGGTGGCGGCCCTGTGGGTGCGGGCTCGGGAGCAAATGCGCGCGCCACGGGTCGATGTAGCGCCACAGGTGCCCGGGCGGCTCAGTCGCCGCGGCCGCGTGCCGAGCGCCGCCGCCGGACCACGCGCCCCATCGAAGCCTCCTGGTACCCCATGTTTTTAACTATCTAACTATTCTTCTTCAACTTTATCGCATGACTTAACTCTGAACGCGGACTCCGCTCGCTCCTTTCAACCCTCAAAGTCGGCGCGCCTTCCCCGATTTACGTTCAACCCTCGAAAAACTTTCAAGGTCACCGGCACGCGCCACCTATCAACACGTAGACTGAAAAATACGCGCACGTACCAAAAATCATGTCACGTTATAAAACATAATTTCGATGTAAACAAGCTATTATATCATTCTTTAATACTACACTTTCAAACGGAAACACATCACCCACTCTATACAAACACACTACACATGATTACGTACAACTGCAGGCGCACTCGAATCATCCTATTTTCGAATCCAATAACATTACCACGCTTTTAAGCTGTAGAAAAAGTCATTCGAAGATCATTTTCGATCGATTTAAATGCGATCTTATCCGGGGGGGAGAAGGTCACAGCGACTAAAAATCATACATACGAAGCTCACTGCATAATGAATAATAAACGAGCGAAAAATCGATCATCGATCGCATTAATAAATATTTCATCCTCGCCATATCAGATTTTAAAATGCTTGAAATCTTTTAAAATTCGATCACTTGCTTCGAAAACTTATTGCAAAAATACGCGCGCATAATCATAAACACACAAAATTACGATCATAAATACGTGCGATTTGATAAACAAGCCGCCCGTTTAAGGATCGAATGTATTCGGAACTGACTGTATTTTTTTCGAATGCTCTTAATTCTTAATGCGTCATTAATTACGCCTGCATATATCGAAGTCAACTTGTTGATTTTGCTATTTGGGTCAATTTGTACTACAGTTTGCTCGAACATCTCTCCCCTTGGAGCTGCCGGGACAATAAGCTTTTACAAATAGGTTACGAGCCCATTTATCCTTGACCCAAAAAGAAAATGCTCCTCCTAGTCATGGTCATGAGACAGGTACATTAAAAACAGTTCACTCGACCTGGGACATCGGTGCCTGGATGAACTCGGGATAAATCCATATTTTTCGACGGGAATCGACTTCAATCCGCATAAGACATGGAGTTAAACATCTTTTGCTTTATTAACGAGTTGATTGCGTTCACTATATTAACAAAAAAATCAAAATATACACCATCTTTCTAATAAAGCATCAATAACCCAACGCATTAACATGCGTTTTTTAAACAATAACTAAACATCAAGGCAAGTTTTCGTATAAATATTAATCATATGGGATATTTTAATAATATAATAATATTAAAATGAGATCATTTGTAATTAATTTTTTTTTTTTCAGTCAACAATGCTAAGTCCAAAAATGCAACGCGCAGTGCGCGTTAACGACGCTCAACTACTTCATTTGGCAGATCGTGCCCAGTATGATCATTCGCAGGTATTTTATTCATTTTTTATGTATATAATCAATTCCTATTTAAATACAAAGTATACGGATTAAATTTATAATCCAAATTTAAATATATTGACCCCCAATTCAATAATTCCATCAAAAATTGCCATAATTTAACGCTCGTTTAAATCTTATAATTTTTATAAAAACACATTTTTTGTCATTAAATATACAAATTATCATCGATTTCATCAATGTTTATGTGTTGTATAGTTTATATTTATCGATATTATCATAAAATTGTTTAATACAGACGGGTTATCTATACAAAAGGACTGCAGACAATAATAAATGGCAACTCAGATGGTTTGTTCTATATCAGGTATGTTAAATATATTTTTTTAATTATGTTAAAAAATCATTATAATGATGTTTATTAAGCCCCCTAATTTTCTATTTGGGGGATTTAAATTCATCCTGAATATTAATTAATTTCATACATGTGTATAACAGCTATAAAATTGATTCATTTTCAATATAATTTATTAATGATGTAAAAATTATAACCCATGCCTATCTAATGCATAATAATTATTCCGGTGCATGTGAAGGCCAAATGCATCCCCGTTATACAAATTGTCCTTGGAACTATGACCTATGTATCTGAGGCCCTGAAATTCAGCACCAAGCTTGTCGTACACAACCATGACCTATTTATATAATTTCCCAGGATCCTTGTAAGCGTATCAGTTACCTGGGCCTCACCTTGAATTGTTTATTATATGAATTCCACGTATGTTTACAATGCAGGAAAATTAAGAAAATGCGATGCAGTCGAGGGATGATAGATTAGGCGACTTTGATGCCATATTTTCAACTTCACATTGGCCAGATATCTCCTTTCCGGGAATCTTTTTTTAAGCCTTCTTTTTATTTTCGCCAATGGTTAATGACATTCATGCATGGTATGATAATTATCGCGTGCCTTTAATGTAATTCACGGGGCTCGAATTCCACGAACGAGGGTGCGGAACTTTTGAAACGCAAAATACCCAAAATAATAAATACGATTGCACTGTCAAAGTTTTGCACGCGAATATTACGTGTCATTTTTTTCTACTTCCTTTAACCCTTAGACGTCTGGGGATGTTTCGGGTGCCTTTTTAAACAATATTTTGTTTCAAAATTTAACTCGATCCTGATCTCTATTATGCCTCTTCTTATTGGACCATATTCATCAAAAATTAAATTCCTTGACGCGATTCCTTATCTAAATTTCAAATACATTTTTATTTATGTTATATTTCTTCCATATTAATATCGCAAATATAAATAAATTATTTTTCTTACATTGGCATAGTTTTGCATACCGATAACATAGCTGTCATATGAAATCATATTTCAATTTTGATCAGTATTTACTTTTTCAGAACCATAATAATGATATCAACTTAAAAACGATATCTTTTAACAGCTTAGCTTTAAACCTGAACCAATACAATAGGAGTCCATGACCTAGCTTAAAGTAATACAATAGCTCATCTCTAAATAATGCATCTCTTTGTTATGTTATTGAAGGTAACATGACCCAATTTTATAGAATTCTAAATAAAATGACTTCTAAATACATAGTATTTGCAAGGTTCTAAACATAAAAAACATGCATGCCTTATTTAAATGGTAAGATGATAGAGCCTTAGCTAACATACATCATATTCAATGATTTTCTTTCTGCTTTTTAATCATTAAATTATAAAGCTGTTATATCTAGAAAAATTGTTTTCATCAGATATGGCAAATGACTCTCTTTAAAATCCTAATCATTATAAGCCAACACTTACATTAGTAGATTATATAGTATTCAAATTAATTTGTATTGGTCTTAACTTATTTATTTATCGTATAGCAAAAAAGAGCTTGTTGCATTTTGTCAACATATCTTGTCAATGTGATATTACAATGAGTTAATTTTTGTATACATCAGATGAATCAAGGGTTAAATAGGGCAAAGGATGAACGCGAGGAAATTATAAATACTTCATCAATAAAGGGCTTGGTTATTAATAAAATATCTTTGCTTTGTTCCTCCTTATTTTCGTTCAGTTTGTCCTGCAATAATAAATTCATGATCGATCCTAAGTCATACGTTGATCTTATGTAATCAATTTTGGATATTTGACACTATTATATTAAAAATTCAGTTTTGGGGTAGCAAATGCGAGAAAATAGACGATAAATATTTGTGAGTTTTATATGAACAAAATGAATTATATACGTGGGAAAACAATTATAATCTTATCTTTTTTATTTACTAATAACCTTATCATAATCAATAAATAATGACAACTATTTACAATTAGAAACGAAAAATAATGCAATAAAATTTAGTATACATCCATGACTTCAAACGATGAGTTTCATTATAATAACAATTAGATGGATTGATTTTATTATTAATAATATTGATACATTACTCTACAAATTAAATATATGATAAGGCTGTATGTAAATGACAAAGCCTTAATTTCTAGCCATCCTCACTAATAAAGCTAGATAAATAAATGATTCCATACAGACAAGTCTTTATCATAGCTTAATTAATATTTATTAGGCTGATCAAAATAATACATAGCAATCTATATTTATTGATGGAATAAGATTTGTTTTTTTTTTTCAAAATTGGCATAATTTTTTTTACAGAATCTAATGTTCTATTATGAAAATGAGACTAGTACTCGTCCTTCTGGGGTCATTTTATTGGAGGGTAGCTACTGTGAAAGGCTTGTACTTCGAACATCTAATCCCGATCGACAATTGGCGGTATTTAATATGAATTTTTTGCATTTTTATTTTTGAGCAAATAAATTAAAAAAACATTTTCTTGCAGCATTGTTTCACCATCTCGTACAGACGTGAAAACCAAAGGCAGTACGAGCTAAGGGCGGCTAACGAAGCTGATTGCGTCCATTGGATCGATGCGATTAGGGATGCCAGGTAAGGGCCTTCATTAAAAATTCTGGAATGAGTCCCAATCCTTTATTCCCTACAGCTCTTAAAATAAACCCTAAAGTTTTGACGCTCGATTTCTTCTATTTGCGCCTGCATACTAAATTGATCAGCGAGCGTAGTCCTTTCCCGACCGCTTTCCGGTCAGAGGACGAAGGTCTCCCAGGAGATCAGTAAAAATATATGGAATTTTTTATCAGTCTGCTTGATGACGTCTACTCATATATATTTGATAGCCTACCGGCAAAATCTCTCCCAGGGCTTAGATCATATTACGCTCGCGTTCCCGAGTGCCGCTCTCTCTGCCTTTTCATTAAAATGATTTTTTTATTTGAAACATTTTATATACAAGCTCTTTTTTCCAGTTTTAATAAAGTAGTTTTACAAAGAGAAGAACTTGAGCAGAGGCATCTTCATCTCCTGCAGGTTGTGGAAAGCGAACGCACGGCAAGGGCCCAGTATGCACAAACTTGTGAAGATCTTGCTGCTGAAGTAGCTAAGCTGCGAGCTGAGGTAAGGATCTTTAAATTCAACTCAAATTTAAATTATTCATTAGCAAAAAAATATTTTAAAAAAAAAACGCATTAAAAGCATTTTTTTCATATAAATTTCATATCTTAACGCGCTAAATTCGAGTTCACGGTTATAACGAGCATATTTTGAAATTTCTTGACATATAAGGAATAAAAACTGAACGACATTTTTCTAGTCATAACTAAAAAAAAATAATATAAACTTAGAATTTAAATAAATCTTAAATTTAAAAGATTACTTTACAAAAAAGGTATACAAGCGTATATACTATGCGAAACAGTCTCTGATTAGGTAGACTAATTATCATATTTTGTATGTTAACCTTTCCTTTACCATGATGTATTTACTACAACTTGGCTTTAATTATGGGAATATCGATATGAAATATAATAGATACGGGATTCAGAATTTCATATGGTGTACCAAATACATATCATGGTTAGGGAATCCAATCCCCAACCAAAATTTCGATCCCGGAATTTCGGGATTGCACTAGACTATCCCGGGATCCCGGGACCGGGATTTTCAATAGTTTAAGAAATTACATTGATAAATTTGATCAATATTTAAATGCTAGTTCAAGTTGACGACCGAGCGAGACCCCATTTTCGTATAACACCATCAAAGTTACTGATAAAATTCCTTTCTGCTGAGACACGGACTAAAACTCGCAAAATTCCCGATTTCCCGACAAATTATTTATTTCCGTCCCTGCAGATGAATATTTTTATACGATAATACTTTGATATGATTCGTAATTATATTACGGAGGAATACAAAAATTCTGAACCCCGTATCTATTATATTTCATATCGATATTCCCATAATAAGAGTCGAAATGTAGTAAATACATCACCGGTAGGAAAAGGTTAATGTAATAATTTGAAAACATATATGTACTCTATATATGTATACATAGATTAATAGTTACACCACTGTTTCCAAGCATCCAGATTTCGGCGAAAATATCTCGATTTAGTATTTTTCATCGTGCTGGTGAGGTACAATTTCTATTAGATTAAAATTTTAATCCCGATTTTGTCGGGATTACGTTTACTAATCCCGACAAACGACCGACGTACTTTTAACATTTGTGATTTTGAAAACGCTGAATTACAAATATATAAAGTGTAACAAGTAAACGTTATCGATTCTTTGATTGCTCGTTATATCCGATATCGTATCCATATTTTTCAATTAACCAAGCATCTTTAACATTTTTAATTGTTATTCAGAATATAATAATACTAAGATCTCATACTGAGACATCCAAACAAGGATGCTTCAAATTTTTATTCAGTAATTAGTGGTTTTCTTATGGCAATATATTAGTCCATCATAGTTTTATAATTATAAAATTTCAAGCATTCTCACATATATATGAACAAATTGATAGATTGAAATTAATATCATACAATTGAATTTTTTGGTGTTGCAGTTATGTGCCTTGAAGAGAGAATGGTGTCCCGGCGGCAGGTCTGCTCCGACACCCTCATCTAATCAACAACTCGATGCACTCGAGCTTAAAAAAATTAAGAAAGTTCAGGTTAGTCAAGATTTAAGTCAATATAAAATATATTTATATATTATATTTCTTGCTTTTTTATAAAGCTAAAAATTTTAACTCATTTTAGAGCTTCTTTCGTGGTTGGCTATGTCGTCGTCGATGGAAGCAAATTGTAGAACAATACATTAAGAGTCCTCATGCTGAAAGTATGAGGAAACGTAATAGGTAAGCTTTTATCATCAATGAGTTTCAATAACAATAAACATGTTAATAAAATAATTTCATATTTTTTTAGCTTAGTATTTCGTATGGTGGAAGCAGAGGAGGAATACGTTGAGCAGATGGAAGTTTTGGTTTGTTCCCACTTCTTGTTGTTCTGATTCATAATTTGATCGATTTGCATAAATTATTATTTTTATTTTAGGTATCGTGCTTTTTGAGACCTTTCAAAATGGCAGCAAGCTCTAAGAAGCCTCCGTGTTCACACGAAGATGTTAACTCTATTTTTCTCAATAGTGAAACTGTTCTATTCCTTCACCAAATATTTCTCAAAGGCTTAACATCAAGGATGGAGTCGTGGCCTACGCTGGTATTAGGTAACATATATTCGATAATCTTACAATTTTAACCTGATATTGATACATATGAAATAGAAAAGACATTGACATCCATAGATATGATCATAAAATAATCCTAGACCTGACATACTATGTTGGACTGACTATAGGGCGAACTCAATTTAGCTTTAATTTAATTTTGTTTAAAAAATCCATTCACATTCTTTAATGGTAGGCAATCGTATTTTCAATTTAAATGTAATCTTCACTGATATTGTTATAAACTGTGTTTAATGCTGAAATACAAGATAACCGCCATATTTTCAATATAAAATCATCTTATAGTCCGACCAATATGGTGACTCATTTATGATATCCATAAGTTTTATGGATATTAAATAATTCCAGGAAATAAATGAGTTGTAGCAGGCATTTGGTGTCGTGTTTTTCTTTTTATTTATTTTTTTGTTTCGTAGTGGTAATCCCAGTAGCTAAATAACTATTAAGAATGTCTAAGTCTGTAAGTAGAAAAACTTTCTGGTGCAGGTGATCTCTTCGATATGCTACTACCGATGCTATCGATCTATCAAGAGTATGTGAGGAGTCATCATTATTCTTTGCAAGTCCTGACCGAATGCAAGCAGGGCGCCCAATTCGCAGCCTTACTCAAACGGTTGGAAGCTAAACCAGCTTGCCAGGGTCGATCTCTGGAGACATTTTTAACATATCCAATGCATCAGGTGAGATTAACAGCATTTTCATGTCCTATACATATCAGTGTTCATAACAATTTATTTTGATTGTCAATGATAGGTTCCGAGATACATCATAACTCTGCATGAGCTATTAGCACATACTCCACACGATCATGTCGAGAGACGATCTTTGCAACACGCGCGTCAACAACTTGAAGATCTTTCTCGACAAATGCACGACGAGGTAATTTTTTTATTATATTAATGAAAAGCTATTTTAAATAAGAATAGCTTTTTAACTTCATTCGTAATAATCTCAATATACAATAAACAGCTTTGATGCCCGTTGCGCACAAAGACAGTTTTCAAGCTAGTGTCAAGAAGCCAGCAACTCTTGTTCTACTAACCTGAAAACGTGTGCGCCATCGTGCAAAATATTAAGATGGGTTTAAATTATTAGACTGGTAAAGTTTTGGCTATAAAATAATATTTATGATAAGTAAATAGATATTTAATTCACATTTAATGCACACACAATTGACCATTATGATATTAAACGTCTTTGACCTTTTCAATCTGATCTTGTTTGATAATTTTTATTTTTTGTTCGGAAATTGACCCATAGATTGATAGAGAAATATTACTAAATATTTTGGATTTTTATCTTCAAAATGTTTTGACATTACTTTGAAAACTTCCCCTGATCTCTTACAACTCTTACGAAATATAGCTATTAAATAATGGGACTAATAATGCCATAAATTTATAATGAAGAAACTTTCCACTTCAAAATTTTCACTTTTTTCCATAAATATATCCTCTTTCTTTTGATTTTTTCTCATATGATTTCCAAAATGTATTTGTAAAAAGTGTAGATTAATTATTGTTCCATCTGGAAACATTAATTCAAAATTATTTCGCTCTTAATATTTAAAAAAATCAAAATACGTGAGATTCGCTCGGTAGAAATAAAAGCTCTTATCTATTAGGAAAAGTAGATTTTATACATTTTTTCCATTTATTAATAGAAAATATTAGCTAAAAGATGAAGCTATGTTTGTGTAATATATAATAAAATTGGGTGGTTATTGGTCTAATGGTTGCTTCGTTACACAGTAGAGGACACAGATAGAGTACAAACGATTCTCTCTCTCTTTCTCTTCAAATTTTACTTCAAAAATCTAGTACTGATTTTGGACCTTGTATTACACTATTGGTAAATACGTGTCCAACTAAAATTTTCCTCCTTCATTTTCGATCTGCTTTTTGTGGTTTGATCCGCATGAGTCCAGTCTCGGTATTTAAAATTCTTCCTCATATTTACCCAATTTTTCTATCATGGTCAAAATACTAAATCTTGACCCAAAATTTAATTAGTTTCAATTTAACTATCATAAATATCAGTTTTACACTATCTAAGCTTGGAAATACAATTTTGTATTATACATACTATGATGAAACATCATATATTTCCCAAATTTCTTCCAACCTTTAAATGTTATCACCAACTGCAGTTTATTGTTAGCACTGCTGATAACATTTTTTTTGTTTTTATCTTGGTAAACCAGCTTTTATACCAAATTTAAACAGCCTCCTTATACATTGGGCACTTAAATGCCAAAATCATCCTGTCTGTATTCTTACTAATTGAATATTATGTTAATTAGTCTAATAATTTGAACACGTTAAATCACATATTAAATTCTAAATAATTGTTAATAAAAAGTGTTAAAAAATATATACCAACAAAACTAATACATGTAACATATTTTTTGCATTAAATCTGTACTTGACCTAAAAAAATCGTTTTTTAACCTTGAAGATAGATTAAAAAATATCACTATTACCTTTGTTTATGGGACAGTATGAATATCATATCGCATCTTCATATATTTTCCATTTTAGGTAAGCGAAACCGAAAACTTAAGGAAAAACTTAGCAGTAGAAAGGATGATCATTGAAGGCTGTGATATACTACTTGATGTGAACCAGGTTTTTGTGAGACAAGGTATGTATCATATATACTCGTTCGTCAAACTCTTAAAATTTGGATCATTTCATTTCCATTGTCATAGTGAAGTAAATCCGTTGTAGAAGAAATAATATGGATATATAGAAATGTGAAAATGGACATTTAGGCATTTGGTTTTTATTAATAGGAAAGTCATGGAAACCACCCTTAGAGGTAATATATATTTTCGATGGTTATTTTACTCAGTAGCAGCTTTTAATATAGAATTTAATGTATTATTGAGGTATAGTCTGCTTATGATCCCAAATTCATATTATTTTGAAAGCAACAACGTACCCCTCCCCTCCATAAGTAGTGATATTTTTCAATTTATTTCATTTTTAAAAAGGTCATTCGCGTCTAATCCACAAAAAATAATAATTAATACAGTATTTCAATAATAAATATAAGAAGCATTTATGTAAATGCCTTTTTATAATATTTTTATTATTTCGTATTTCTTATTTATAAAAATATTGCATTATGTTAGCATTGTTTTTTTTTTAAATTAGGTTCACAAATCAATGTGTCATTTTACAATAAACATCACAACTCATTAGAGTAACATGTCGTTGTCAACTGCCTAATTTCTAAATAATATTTTTAGTTTTAATACAAGAATCAATAAGCACTTTCATAATAAATTAACTCAAAAAAAATATTATTTGATGATATTTTTCAATGATCTATTCATAATCTGACACACAACTAATTGAATTAATAATTTTAAAAATAGTATCGATTTTTAATTGAAATAGTTGACAATGATACAGAATATTTTTGGGAACCTGATATAAATATTTGTATATGTTAAAGTGAATTATTGCAAAATTATTTAAAATAGCTGATGTCAGATAATATTTTTCATTTTATTTCATAATTATACAATTGAAAATTATGAGTGCAAATATAAAGATATGTATGCTAAAAATCATTTTAGCTTTTTTAATATTTATATCAACAAAATATTTTAAAACACAGTGAAGTAAGAATATTCATAATAAAATATTTTCCATATATTAAAAATACAGGTTTATCAGACCAAGTGTTACCAATTTGAAATTCCTTCGTTTTATCAATGTCTAAAATTAATATTTTATAATTATATTTAGAGTATATACTTATCACTCGACAAGATGGAGCTGAATCTCATAATTTATGAGTCGCATACTATACGAACCGTAAAATGAATTCAAACTCTGCATTATATTTCCTAATGGATATTGTTGCCCTTCAAGCACTCTAAATAGAAAAATATAAGCGCAGATAATCAAGTTATGGCCCTAAGTTGGTCCTTGCATCCTCACGATCACTTGCTGCTCTAAATTAGCGATTCAATCGTTTTTTATGTGATCTTGTACTTCATTCATTTTTAAATATTTCCAAGTACATTGCTGCTTGTATTCGCTTGTAATTACTATGTTTGGCCCATACTATCAGTGTAATTTAAATGATTAATGATACAGTAAAAAAGATTAAATTTAACCGCAAATATTTCAGCTAATGAGCGATAGTCAGTTAGGACTTGCCAGCCAAATATAAAGCGGGAACACTGTTTAATATCAATTCCATTTTAAGTTTATTTTCAATCTGGTGCAGAGTGCTTCATACGGTTGACGAACAGTATAATTAACCAAAGATCAATTGACAAATTGGTAATTCTTGAGTCGGATGACTCTATATCCTAAAAGTATGTATATCCGTGCAATCAAACCCCAAATTACAAATTTAATGTGCTAATATCAAATTCACTATAACATGTATATTATTCTATGATTTAATAGAAGTAGTTAAATGAATAAAATTAATTTGCATGTTTAATTAGAGGTCACACAAAAAAATGAGTCTAGTATTATATATAAATAATAATTACTAAGCAGAACTAATCAATTTTATTTATATAATGTATTTTCTATCGTGCTATATTTATGATATAATTTCTTAAGCTCTTTTTAATTTTTCAATGATTAAAAAAATACTCTATATTAATAATATTTTATTTAGGCACCCTAAGCCAAGTGTGTGGTGGCAGCGGGGGTGGTGGACGTGGAGGGCGCCGTTCCCTTCAACCCCGCCAAGCCTTCCTCTTTAGCCACCACCTGATACTGGGCACGAGGGCAACTGCTGGTCGGCTGCACCTTCTTCCTGATACAGGACGTGTTCCCCTTGCTGATGCTATGCTTATAGAAGACCCCAACAACCTTGAAGATGGTAACCTTAAAACGAAAAAAAAACCAATATCTTTATAATAAAAACATCAACGTTAACTATAAATTAATTTATTTTAGATTCTTCCTCTGTTTGCTCAACTTCTTCTGCTGCTGATAATTACCAAAATAGAGATTTTAAAATAGTTTTTGATAGTAAAGGGACTCAGCTTTCAGTGCATCTTGGTAAATTTGCCACTAAAATTTCATATTTTCAGCATGGTTTATAAGGTTGTGCAAGATGTTCCAGAATTTAATATTTTCAGTGGCTGCAAGCGTTCAAGAAAAAGCTGCATGGACTAGTGATATTGTACAGTGTATGGAAAATGCGCAATGGACTGAAGCCGGAGTTGGAACTGGCGGAGGTGGTGGAGATGGAACATCTTTATCAGTTCATCCAGGAGTGCGTAGTGATCCAAGATTATTTACTGATGATGTAGATATACGCTTTTCAAGAGCCCTAAACTCTTGTAAAGTTCCACAAATAAGATATGCTACACCGAGCCGATTACTCGAGAGACTTACAGGTTTGATTTTTGAAAATAACATACCGAAGTAATGTACGTAAATATTCGGAAATTAAAGCCTTAAACACATTAAAGACACAAGACATTTTTTGTAATAACTTTAATTTTATTTATCCAAAATATAATTAGATCCAATTCTATTACTCTATCTTAACTATCCATTAAATTTTAGACCTTTTACTACATATTTTTAGGATTTGATTAAAAAATTTCATCAGATTTTAAAAATAAGGTGAACAATATGTTACCTTTCAAACAAGATCCCTAATTTACAGTAAATTTAGGACAAATCTTAATACCTGTCCTTTAAATAACTACCATCTTATATTATACAACACCAATTTTTCATCATCCATAACATTTGATCAATAAAAAGTAATTGGTTTTTGGATTCAGTTGGTCTTGATCTTAAAATCATGAATCTTTAAAAAATCTCATATAACATTCAATTTCATACAAAATATACATTTAAAAAAAACTTACTGTTATAATCCATCTTTGTAATATTACCGGAATTATTTCATATTATTCTGTAAATGTTTTTTTTTAATTTTCAGATTTGAGATTTCTCTCTGTTGATTTTCTAAATACATTTCTTTTGACTTATCGGGTGTTTACCGATGGAGAGACAGTTTTAGAAGCTCTTAGAAGAGTCTTCTATGCTGAAGGTGATCCAGGAGGAGCTATACTTGGAGAAGGAGCTACGAGTGATGGTGGAGAAGGAGGCGAAGGTGGTTCTGCACCTTGTGAATTAAGGGCTCCATCTCCTGGCACTACAGCCAGTCGCAAAGCCAGTGCTGCAAGCTCTGTTTCTGGTAAATTATAATTATAATTTCTTATTAAATAATATCAATTCTAATACATACATTTATCTATATCTCCTTACATTTAAAAGGTTATGGCTCTGAACAAAGCGATAGAGATTATCAAAGCAGAAGTTGGCGATGTAGTCTTAAAAAGTGTAAGTCATTCATTTCATATATCCAAGCTTTGCTAAATTTAAGCAAATGTACATTTTGATTTTATAAAAGTAGATATGTATATATTCTCACTAGTTGATGAGGAACTAAAAGAACAAAGATTGTCACCAGTTCCACCATCTACACCTCGTTCGCGAAGACCTTCCAATGCAAATCAAAAGGTATTTTTTATCCTCTCTAAATATTGTCAATTAAAATCAGACCAATACATTAATATTTTTTAATAGCCAACCGAAGAAGATGGCTCTCATTTAACCATTCCTAAAATTATGGCCTCATCTTCAAGCTCAGAAACATTAAAAGGTAACACACGTTTTTATTTGTATTTAATAATGTACAGTCTTGTTCATCTCCATAACATACAAATACTATTTTTAGCTGGACCTTCACCATCATCCCCCAGCAATTTGAGTTCCGTAACCTTAGTTGGAAGCCCGGCAGATCCTGAAAAACATCAAAAACAACCAGACTATTTCAAACAGACCGATTCTCATCTATCATCAGAACAATATTCATCAACTGAAGCACAAAAGACCCAACCAGAACATTTTAAATCGCCTGACCATCACAAAAAAGAATCTAGTAGTCATCCTGCACAATACAGTCAACCTGAAACTTACAAATCATTAGAGGAATATCCAAGAAAAGATAGTTACGATACACCCGAACATAGTAAACCTCGTCCACTTATGAAAAGAGAACCTGATCTTCTTCCGACGTCGCCTCAACATTTTTCTGTAAATATCTTATTATTTTTGCATTACGTCAATATTTATACAGTATTAATTCATAATAATCTTCTATAAAATAGATGGAATCTGACAGTAGACGAGCTTCTACCGAACAAGCTACACCCAGAAGAGCTTCCAGGTAAGATTTGAAATTAAATTAATTAACTTCGAAATAAATTACATGGCAATAGATTACATTCGAAAGAAAAATACAGCACATGTTTAACAATTTATAATTAATATTTAGGACATAGCTATTAAATTAAATATACTTGTAATTTTATATTCAGTAAATGTTGTGGACCTTCAACACTAAATATTGATTTTAATTTATTATCGTTCAATTAAAGCGAACGAGTTAAATTTTGTAGCGAACGTCGAGGAGATAATACTGGAGGAAGTGGAAGTAGTTGGTGGAGTGCTGAACGAAGAGCTTCTGCTGATCGACGTGCTTCTGCTGCATCACATAGATCGTCTTTGTCTCAACATCTTCTTCAGGTAATAATCTTTGTTTTTATGCCTACATGTTATGTTTTAAATATTGAAATAGTATATACAAAGCTAGATTTACGCGATAAATACGTTCCATCGCAAGTTCTTCCATATAATTGATATAATATATTCGCTTTTGATTTACGCGAATTTTCGGCCGCATGAATCCGGCATCCATTATATATTGATAATTTTATTTCAGATATAATTATTGTGTGTGTATATAGATATTTCAATTTTACTTACAAAACATTTTTTTTCTTTAAGACTTGTCGTCGAGAAGCCAGTCAACCCAGGGCTGGAGTTGTCATCACATCATTTCGACAATCTCATAGAAGGTTAATATACATTTTTTCTTCAATAAAAACGTTAAACTGTAACCATGACATTCTGTTATATTATGTATTTTGTCTTTCATTTCTAGCATACTCATATCGTTATTACAATTATCATTATTATTTCATCGGCAAAACGTTTCTTTAAAAGAAGGTTGGATGTGAATTTGAGTCTCGTTTCTCACATCGTTTAGTAGCATATATAAAATATAATACAACAAACACTACGAATAAAATGTATTCAATTTATTACCCTTAACAGCTTTGCAGATGACCTATGGTAAGTCTAAGGCCAGTTTTAGTGCTAATTGCTTGTACAATAAATACCAACACTCAATCACCTAAGATACCATTCCGTTGTGTATTAAGTATTAAAATAGCTGGCCTTACAATCGTAGAAGCATGTTAGGTAGCGTAGATAAAAACCTACAAGTTTATAAATTTTATACGTACAAAAATAACCAGTAAAATTGGCTTTTGATTTAGATAAAAATTATCCCATTATTTATTTATGATCTCTAGAATTAGAATATGATATTAATACCCACCTATCCAAAAATATTAGAAAACTTGCTATTTAAATCCATTAAAAAACAATAAGCCCTTCCTTTGCTGAATTTAGTCCCATGGTTAGTTGAATCGCTTTCCAACCTGTCTTAAAATTATACTGCTAATTTTGCCTTCAAATAGTATTCATTTGGCTTCTTTGATTTCCACATTTTTAACACATGCCATTTAATTTATCAACCAGCATAGTTTCAATAGAAAGCACTAATTCTAGAGTATTTTAAATTAGACCTTGAAAAAGCTTAATTTTTTAAAATCACATTTATAACTGTGTAAAATACACATTTGACTTTATCCAAATTGAATTTTAAAAAACTGTAAATATGAGCAAAAATTTGATTATTTATTAATATATATTTTTGTTTGAAATAGGTTATATTATACATGCTTTTAAACATGAAAATATGATAAATCTATAAAAAAGTTATTTTATACGTGTCATAATATGAATATAATTGATTCAATATTATGACTTCAGGAGTAGCACTTCGACAGCAGCAGCAGCATTCGCCATTGCAACGTCTGCTTCTAGCAATCCAAGAGAACCTAAAAGAGCACCAGCAGCTCCAAGAGATTCAGTTACGTCTACAGCTGCAACTATGCGAGTCCTAAATGTCTTAAGGTTATTTTGATACAAATTCATATCAACATAATTAACAGTCAATTTAATCGATGAAAACTGAAACATATTAACATTTTGCTCCAGACATTGGGTTTCTAAACATTCAGCTGATTTTTGGGCAGAAAGCCGTTTGCGTACAGAAGCAGCAAATTTCTTAGAAGACATCGTTTGCAGTCCAAATTTACTTCCTGCAGAACATAGAGCCGCTGCTCATTTATTACGATTGCTAGCCAGAGAAGAAGAAAGAAGACCTGATCTTCGGGCTTTACTTTCGCCTCCCATTGTAATTATCCTCATCATATCAACCCAAACTGTTTATAACAGCATTAAAAATAAATTCTAAAACCACAATATTATTTCAGTGTCCCAAGTAAAGAGAGTATAGAAACGCTTTCAGCGCTGGAAATTGCAGAACAAATGACGTTTTTGGATCATCAAATTTTCATATCCATTCGAAGCGAGTAGGTTATCTTCATTTATATTATATCTCTATCCATTAATCTCTAATAATTCACGCATTCATTGCTTTTATCAGAGAGTTTTTAGGGCAGGCTTGGATGAAAGCTGATAAAGCAGATCGTGCTCCGCATATACTTGCAATGACCCGACATTTCAATCAACTATCTACTCTCGTTGTATCTGAAATATTGAGAAAAACTTCTTTAAGTGGTAAGATTTGTTCAATTAAATACAGTATGACTCCATTTAATGCGGGGAATAAATGGGGTATATAATATATTGCAGCGTTAAACGAGGTTAACTTAGCACATAAATAATAGGGATAAGTGGACAAAATGTTAATCATATAGTATAAACTAATCCATAATTTCCACTATAGTAGATAAATCAATTCAAAAACCCAATTCTATCGCGTAATATTGGAACATCGTTAAGCGGGACAGTGTTAAACGGGGTCTTACTGTATATATTTTATTCAAGCAATATTTTAATTATACTTTTTTAAAAAAAAACAAGGCCGAGTAGCAGCTATTGAAAAATGGGCAGCCGTTGCAGACATATCAAGATGTTTACACAACTTCAATGGAACTTTGCAAGTTTGTGCTGCTTTTACCAACACATCTGTATTTCGCCTAAAGAAAACATGGGAAAAAGTTTCAAAAACAGTAAATAATATCTAAATTTATTTATACAATATAAGATTTAATCTGATTGCACTATAATATCAATATTTTTTAATCACAGAGTAAACAAACCATTGAAAAATTGCAAGCATTAGTATCATCAGATGGGCGCTTTCGAGCTCTTAGGGATGCCTTACACAGGTGAGACAAAGTATTTTATATTATCTAAGCGCGACTTCTGTCTGTCGTTTGTGGATCCGTGGGAATGGTCTGAAAATAATCATTTATCAAGGTAGTTTTTAGTCAATTTTTAACACTCATCAAAAACGATTTATTACATTTATTTAAAAATTATCAACAAATAGAACCAATTGATCTATCTTTCAATTTGTTCACTAATTTAATAGAATATTTGTAACTTCTAATATATTTTTAACGTCAACTACATTATAATTTAATTTATTAAACAGATGTGATCCACCGTGTATACCATATCTAGGATTATATCTTAGTGATCTATCATTTATTGAAGAAGGTACACCAAATTTCACTCCAGAAGGCTTATTGAATTTCTCTAAAATGAGAATGGTACGTAAATCATTTGCATTAAAAAATATATATTATAAATACGAGTTGACATTTTTTTTAAATCCGTACTTATTTTGCTTTCAGATTGCTCATGTTATTAGAGAAATTAGACACTTCCAACAAACTCCATATAAAATTGAACATATACCAAAAGTAAGAAAATTGATATATATATTACATATTAATTTATATTTAATAACATTAATATTTAAAGAATGCATAATTGTTGTAATTGATTACCAAAATAATTTGCTAAAAATCAAAATCAGGATCCACCAATGGCGTCGCAATTGGAAGTTATTATCGCAAATTCCTTGGATTTACTACCTGCATAAGACATTCCCATTGCGATTTTTTTATTTGATCTGTGAGGATTACGAAGGCGTCTTCAAAAGACTATTCGTCGAAATTCAATCACTATATGCATAATTAGTACACTTATCCCCAGCTTGCTACGGATCTTCAACAGTTTTCATATTAAATCTCAGTGGGGATCTTCTCTGACAGCTCGAAGCTCTCAAAGATTGCAAAAAATCGTTCCGTAGTTGTTGTTTCCGTGTAGTTCATAGGAGAAATAGAGCGAATCCTACACTGTACGACCTTTTATATCCCGATTCTAACCTTTGAGGGTGAATCAAAGGCTTAATGAAGGCTATAATAACACTTCCGACTCAAGATGCAAATAAATTAGATTTCGGTCATCCTATTCCAAAGATGTTTCTTTTCATAGTTTTCAAGAAAAAAGCCTTCTGTTACCTTCTATTCGATTTTTAACTCATCAAATAGGAACGCTAAATCTCGAATATGTAGTGAAAATCATCGTATTTTTGAATTACGAAGCTACTGGACTCCGTGTATTCCAAAAAGCTCTTTTCAAGAAAATCAACATGATCGTCTCAGTGAGCTTTTCATTACTTTCCAATGAAAGCTTTTAAATCTCCTAATAATGGATATTAAAAAGGCCCTAGTTCTGCAGTGGACCATTTGTCGGTGCTCTATGATGATTGCATTATAATATTATACTTGTAACATGATATTATACAAGATTTAATGAAGTAGAGTAATATGATTTGACCACTTTCCAGGTATGCGGCTATTTGCTGGATCCAACACTACATCTAGACGAAGAGACTCAATATCGTCTCAGCTTAGAACTTGAACCCAGAGCTACAAGAGTACCTCTCCCACAAAATATATAAATTCGTTGAAATTATAATTTTAAAAATGCCCCAGTCCCATTTCTTGAAGCGACTGCAAGTTTCCGACATAACATTTCGTAGATAATTCAAAAGATACGCACGTGTGTTTCTGCGATGATTGAAAAATTATGCGTGACCATTTTTCAAATGACAATCTTTGTTATAAATTCAAATTATATATATATTTGAAATACTAAAATGCTTACATATACAGGGTGCATGCGAAAGTCTCTTTATGGATATAAATATTTCAGTACTTTCTAAATTAAATATTACGAATAGCTTTTATTCTATAGATCGATAAAATGGATACACGAAAGCCTATATTTTATTTAACACTATGATTAGCACTGCAATGCGCCGAATTCTATGAGCTCAGAACGTATTTGCAGCTGTTGGTAGTATTTTGCGTTTGGGCCCTTGTGTGTACAAATATGTGTCATTTCAATAGATCTTTCATAGGGTTAGTGATGAATCTGTTATTCTAAAGATCTTTATTGGAATGTGACTTGAATTTTCTTTTAGCAGATCACGCTTACTGTGTGCATTTACAATTTGATTCAAAATTTTAAAAAATCCCAATAAAAAGTATTGTACAAAAATATGTATTAGATATGATACGTTGTTGATTTTTTTTAATATGTTTCTTACATAGCATTTTATTGTACTACATGATCTGGTTAAAAATTGTATATGATCGTTGTAAATTATTGTATAAAATTACGGCGGCTTCAAATCTTTGAAGTATTAATTTGATATTTTCTCCATACATTTGAATTAATATTAAATATCATACGCAAACGAATAATGACAATTTGGTCTCCAATATATCTCCATATATTAATGTGTACATAAAAATAATGTAAATAATGCAGAAAATTGTATAGTAACCTATTGCCAATGGGACTGCTTGTACATAAGAACTTATTTACATATACGAATATATAAAAATTAACTATTTTCACTTTTAATTATAGAGGGATCAAAACACAAACAAGTGAGATTTCAATGTGAACTTTATGACATAGTGCTTAATTTATTGTGTTTAAAAGTTTAGATGTTTAATTGACCACTTTATTAAAATCAAAATCATATCAAATTAAATGACAACCGTCATTTTAAATAAATGTTTATTAGACGGCATACGTTATGAGCAGCTATTGTCGATTAATTGTATGGATTTTTTAAAAAATATATAAATGTAATGCACCAGTTTTAGTATTTATTGCACTACGTCAGAGACAGTGCCATTTAATGAATATATATAATGTTTTGACGAATAATAGCTGCTATAATGTTTTGCTATGAAAAAAGTGAGGTACTACTTAATGATGCTATTTGTGAATTGTTATATTTTACGATGATAGTGAAGTTGTGTAAATAAAAAAATGTTAATGTTATCGATATTATTGTTAACTTTCTATAGTATTAAAGTTAGAAAAATATTTTTAAAATTACCAATGATTCTACTCTACTCTGTCCAGCACCATATTTTTTAAACGGTCTTAGAACCTTAACGTCGTACATGTCTCAGATTGTGAGATTATATGGCAAGAATATTTGGTCTAGTTTCTATGAATGTGATTAGCGATTTATGATTTCGTCAAAGTCATTAACTAATTATCAAATATATTCGAAACATAAGAGGATATATTTTATTTGGAAGAACTAATCATGATGCGAAAAATACACCCGATCCTTGATTTATGCAATAAATATCGTAAATTTAACAGTAATACTGGATATTCAATTGATACACATTTTTTTTTTCTGTGGGAAGGGAATCTTCGTACCCATAGCGGGCTCAAGACATCTATAGTGGGTAGTGTCAGATTTGTATTGACTTAACCCTTCCCTTATCCTTCTCTGTCTCTCTGGTATTGTTTTCTACATTGCTTCAGGAGGACAGGCAGTCTGGCCTTAGGTGATTGGCCCTGTTCTATTATTGGAGAGGCGCTCCGCGTCTTTCTCTTTCACTGCCCTCTTTGGCGCTCAGAATCTCTTATACGTATTCGCGCCAAAGGTCTCAGTTCTTCTTGCTTTCCATCATGCTGTGGATCATGTTGTCGACGTTGAGCTCGGCTACCCCGAGTCCTTGTTTCAGCAGTTTTCTCTGGGGTGCCCAAGCCTCACAGCCAATGATGGTGTGCTCTGTGTCGTCGACCTCCGCTTGGCAGTGATAACACATTGCGGATAGTTCTTTGTCAATTCGCTTCAGGTACGCACCAAAGCATCCATGCCCAGTGAGCACATCCAGCCCAGCGATAGGTAGTTTCGCCGTGTTCCCAGGCCCTCCGCCGACTTATGTCCGGGATAAGTCAGTGGGTCCATCTTACTTTGCTGGACTGATCCCATCTCCGTTGACAGGCTTCCCTCAGTTTCTGGTCATGTTCATTGCGATTTTTAGGATCTTCGTAGTGCAAGGTCCTCTTCTTTGCCTGGAGGTCAAGCGGGGGTATTCCAGCGATCACGAACACCGCTTCTTCAGATACAATTCTGTATGCTGCGGTGACTCGGAGCGCTCCCTACCGCTGGACCCCGGCCAGCTTCCTTCAGTAGCTTTCGTGTCTGAGTGACTCATGCCATATCGGGGCTCCGTACAGTAGGATCGAGTGTATTACCTCGTTTATGGTACGTCTTTTGCACGGCTTTAGCCCTCCGATATTGCGCATGAGCCGTCCTAGCTCACTGGTTACCTTCTGCGCCTTCAGCTGCTTCAATATGTTTTCTGAAGGTCAGCTTGCTATCCAAGAGGATCCTGAGGTATATTAGCAATTTGCTGTATTCAACCTCGTGAAAGTTCACAACAAGCCTATTGACCCTCGGTCTTCTTCTTCTACTGCAGATCATTGCCTCTGTTTTTTCTGCTGCCAGCTGCAGGCGATTTTCCCATCCATGCGTTGATTCTGGCAAGGACTTCGTCTTTGATACACATTATCATGATGGAATATGACCCTTTTTCCATATATTATTCTAGGGCATTTTTCTTTAACTAGCCAACATTAACCAAAATACATGCATAAAGACTGCATGTAACCATCAGCCAATATGCAACAATTGAAGCCGCAGTGAATGTGTTAATTACAATGCACTTTCATGGCTGTCTTATTGTATATTTGATTCATTTAAAATGGATTAGTCTTTGCACCAAATAACTACACTCAGAATTTAAACAAATTTATGGGTTGGCATTGGTGCATCTTCCCAAACTGTATTTTTTATATTAAAATGATCATAAATCACTAATTTTATAGAAATTGATGGATCTTCCAAAACACACATCCCATTATAATATACTGTGATCCATGAAATATGTTTCTGTAATCATTCTGCATTGGTTTTGTGCATCTCAAACACAAATCTTTTTCATCATTAAACATGACTCATTGCAATTTTCCATTTTTGTTTGCCTGCAGCCTCTTAAACATACTTCAATAAGTTTTCAATGTGATTAAATCTGAAAGATATAATATAATATTCAATTACAATCGATGGCTAGATTGAAGATTGCTTCACAAAACATCCATCTTTCAATGCTGCTTTCAATTTATCCCACATTTCAATGCATTTTTTTACATATGTACATCATCACGATGTATTTTACAAAGCCGCGTAAATCAAGGATCAATTTCATGATTTCATTAAAATTTTATACATATTTATGCTTAAATTCATTCAATATTCATGCATTTATCAAAGAAATACGAAAATAATTAAACGATCAAAATCAAATGTCAATTAAAATTTAATTTTAATTTCACGTAATTTAATTTTTAAATTAAATAAAAAGTAATAAAGCTACAGGATGAAGATGAATGGAAGGAATTGGGATTTGCAGTGGAATCCAACGAATATGTTGATGATGATGATGATAATGGCATTAATTGTATTAATTTTTATAAATTATTTGGCTTTTACCTTAATAAACCTATGATTTATCTCGGTTGTGATACAACTCATATGTTGTTGATTTTAAGCATATTATAATGTTTTTAGTTTTAATCATGTATTAAAAATGTATAAAAATGTTTCATGAAAAGCATTATGATGATATGAAAATTGCACGATATAATGTCGATGTTAAAATTGTCTGAATTGTGCAATATGCTAATTTCACTCGTTTTATAAATGATTTTCTTAAAGTTGCAACCTTTTTGTAAATATTTCTTACATGACGATGACACACAAAATTTATTAAAAGAGATAACTTTAAGAATTCTATGTGTGCTAATAGATTTACAAATCAAAGGAAATATTTTTATTGATAAGAAATTTTAATAATGTTGAATGAGGTATATATACCAGCTTAGCTTAAAAACACTTTGTCTTAATTCTATATTGTTATTTGTTTGTGAATTGTTGAAAAAGGCTGGTCCTTTTTAGAAATATCATTATCTCTTCCATCAATGCTCATGTCAATGACAAAGACTAAAATTAGATAGTTATTATACGTAAGTAAATATAAGAAAACCTTGACTACCTTTCTCAAAGCAATCGTGGCAATTCATTACTTTTACTCAGTATAAATGTCTGTTGTTTAAATGATTCCACTTCATATTCAAATAATGTACAACAAATTGCCTTAGGAAAAAATATATGACAATAATGCCCAAATAACCTGCATTATTTCAATTTCCTAAGTCAAAGACATCCAAGATTTATCTCCTTTCTCTGGAGAATACTTACTATACGATGTTATCTAGATTTCTTTGTATTTTATTATACATTTTATATCAACGCCTATCAGGTGTACTATATGAATTCCATAAGTACACATATATTTTTATTAAACTTTAACAATAGCTCCAACAGCAAACATTAGCTTCTATCGACACGTTTATTTAGATCATGATACAAACTTAGACGAAGTTGCTTTTATAATATTTCCTAAGTCTGTTGAATAATATTACTCTATGTACATAGTCTAAAATAAAACGTGATAATTCATTATTGTCTGTGATTACCGTAATAATGGTAAATTTACTTCTTTAACAATAAGATCTTTTGAAATGTAAAATATTTTCTTGAATGTTTATAATCTTATGAAAATTTACTCTTATGATTATCAGACGAAAAATATAGCATTGCTTCGATGATAAATGATAAAAATATTCGTAAAAAAAATACATATTTCATACAGACAATCTATAAGCGCACATGCTTAAAAAATCCTCATAGTAAAATTATAATAGAGTATTGAAGAATTATTAAATGCATATTTTGGAGGAAATATTTTTAGAAAATACTCAATATTAATAATTCTAAAATAATTAGCATTTCTTTCGACATACTTTTAATATGAGCTTAAATTTTATTCTTAAAAATAGCATTTGGAAATTTATTTAGAATATTTGCACACTTAAAAAACGATACTATAATATAACAGCATCATTTGGATTGGCATTTCTCGATGTGCAAATTGAAGCAATTCATAACGCTAATATATCTAAAAATTCTACTTTATAACAATTTTGAGTCCATCGAATAATGTTTCGCTTTTGATTGGATTATAGCTGTATTTCATGATCGTATAACGCATCAGATCTTTCAATTTCTTAATCAATCGATAAAAAATATTTTTTTAAATACAAAAGCATCGTTCAATCAAATAAATCATTGGAATCCAAAAAATAAATTATCGCTTTTCGTGCTTTGAAATGAAATCATTTTCATCCCCTTGTGCATATAAATGTTTCATCGATGATGTAATCTATTAGAAATAAGCATTTATTTTTCTTCATACACTTTAGATTTGTTAAAATTTCATTTTGATTTTTAGGAAATGGGATCTAGCCCAAACATTGAATATTTTCATAAGTTTTGATATGTAGATTTATGAAGCAGTGCCAATTTGCATCTTCTGTATAAAAAAAAATCATCTCCTCCAATCAATTTTGAATTCTCTTAAAAGCTATTATTTTATCTGATCGACTCAGAACAATGATTTGCAAAACTTTTCTATAATATAATGTACATTCATAGGTTCTAAAAAATACTTATGAATAGCTAAACGTAAGAATATAATGTGAAATCTCAATCAATCGATCGATCAATATTTTTGTTCAATCTCCCATGCATTTAAAAAAAATATTAAAGTTTATAAAAGCTGTAAAATTAATAAACTTTGATCATACAATACTTTTTTATATCAATTACATTAAGTACAAAATATTTAAACCCACCCACAGTATAATAAATTTATTATGAATGATTCATTATTGCATTTGAGATATTTATAAAAAAATGTCTTTCATGGAATTGTATATTATTTTCTTATCTTTGGAATTTCAAATTTAATTATCGAATATTATATGTGGACACGTTTGGGTTTTAATTAAAGCATTTGAATGTCAATCGTAGTCAATGATTGAGATCACACATCTGTAATGAAATTGCAAAGAAATGATTTCCTTGTAAATAAAAGGATTTCGTTGAACCTCACTACAAACCTAAGGATATATTTTTAAAATGTTATCTAGTAAAATTAAGTAATAATTATCAACTCATAGTAAATTTAAAAGAAATGGTACCCAGACTACCTGAGCCAATATACCTATTTATAAAACATACTAACATCTCTTTTCGATATGTAGAAGTAGTTTGCATTTGAAAAATTGAAACATGTACACATACACAAATTTACGTTTTATATTTTTTTGAACGCTCTTCATTTCCTTTCAATAAACTGTAATAAAATTTGTTTGTCGATTTAAAGTATAATTTTTATATTATCTATTAATTTTATGAACATATTTCCAAATGACAGACACAGTATATTCTTGTAAATAAAATTTACTAAAGTGTATATAATTACAAATTGATGGTTGTAATTTTTTTTATAAATGCAGATCAAATGTTTAATTTCGAAAAATTCCACATACTCAATTCATGTTTATCAAATATTTTTTTGTTTATATCTCGCAGCGTTTAATGTTATTTAGTTTTTAAATTTTAATATTTGATTTCCAATTGAAATTATGTTTCTTTTTTGGTTTCAATGTATTTTAAATGTGTATATGTAATAAAACAGATTTATAAACGAAATGTTTATTTTTTTCCCATAAAACAATTAAAACAAGCTTAAATAAATTTATGATTCTGAACCAATATTATTTAATGCATGTTACACGTTTTAATTAGAATTTCATAGCTGCCAATCTATTTTTTCTTTTAACTATAAAACTTAAATGGATAATTTGTGAATGATAATATGCATCAAAAAAGGGAAGTAAATTTAAAAAATCGCAAAGGTTTTGCGCCAAAAGTTAACTTTGTCGTTGTGGCCAAATATTTTTTAAAATGGCAACATTATCTGTAACACACGAGAGCCTTGTTGACGTATATACATAACCTCAATAGAAGTCAAACAAATATGGTATTTATTGTCTTTAAAATCCGAATACAATTTTATCATTCATATATATGTAGATATTAACATTTGTTTTAGTATTTTTTCCAATATCTCAATGTATATTTAAATATAACATGTTAATATACAATTATCATGTGCATCTATCCTTTATTCCAAATATCTGTCTAGATTACTGATTAAACTTTCTATAAATTATATTTTACAAGTTTTGTCTTGATAACTATTTTAAATAATGTAACCGTATAAATAAATCTTGCTCAATAAGACTTATAATTGAGACTCATGTCAATAACAACGAAATTCACTATTTTCGTCTTTCTTTCTTCAATTTCCCAAACATTCAATATCTTTTGTAGATTTGTAATTAGAGAAATAATTAGTAGTTTATAGTTATTATTAAAAACATCAGAAAATCTGATCTCCTATCCTTAACAATTATGCTACGTACTACATATGAATTTCTATTTATCTATTGAAATTCATCTATAGAAATTCATTCATATTTAAATTGATGCATTGCAATTTACCAAATGTTATATTTTATTCCAGGGTAAACAAAAGAAAACTCGTAAGATTGTGGAAAAAAGGTTTGCGCAAATGAAAAAAGTTCTTAAACCGAGTGATTCAAGAATAAAAACTGATCTAAGAACAATATCCAAGAAAAAGAAAACAGTAGATCCTCATGCCTTAAAATTGAGGAGAAGCCCCACAAGCTAGTTCTGCGCTATTTTTCCAATATAACACACAGTTGGGGCCTCCTTATCACATACTCATTGACACAAATTTTATAAACTTCTCAATCAAAAATAAACTTGACATTCTTCAGAATATGATGGACTGCTTGTATGCGAAATGTATTCCTTATATTACGGACTGTGTTTTGGCTGAGTTAGAGAAACTCGGCAGGAAATATAGAGTTGCTTTAAAAATAATAAAAGACCCAAGATTTGAGAGAATCAAATGTCTTCACAAAGGAACATATGCTGATGATTGTCTTGTGAATAGAGTTATACAACATAAGTGCTATATTGTGGCTACAAATGATAAGGATTTAAAAAGAAGAATACGAAAAATTCCTGGAGTTCCAATAATGTACGTTTCCCAGCATAGATACACCATAGAACGAATGCCGGATGCATATGGTGCACCTAAAGGAGCAATATAATTAAATCCATCTAAATGTAAGTCTTGTATCGAAGTTTTATACTAAAACTGTAGGTAAATACTAATTTATCTATTAAAAAAAACTATATCATAAATATTTAAAAATAAATAAATAAAAACAGCAATTAACTTATTTTTTATTTTTCAACTACCTGAATAAAATGAATTTTATTATATGACTAAATAAATATACCAATTTATATTATAATTTAAGTCTCAACAGCACGTGCTATAATTAACAGCAAAGCCAATGACACATTGTGACATTCAGCTGTTTGGCCATGCGCCTGAACTTGTGGCACTCGTGTATGCCTTTTAATACGTATGTTCATGTACAAGTTATAGTTGCATTCATTTTATAAGATATTTTGGATAATATTTACTAATAATAAACACCACAGCCCTCACTCTTAGTTCTTACGTTAGGCCTAAATTATTTACGTGTTTCACATGTAGATTAAGGAGTCAAATTATTGACCAAATTAGAACTTAATTACGATAGCAATATATTCATTTGGTGCTAAAACTAATCCCTGATCGATGAGTTGAAAAAGTGATGTATTTTTTGGCAAAAACAACTAAAGTTGCCATCTTCTAAACGTAGAATTCTTCGACAACCGGAACCCACAAAAACGCTGTTGGCTGTACCATTTTAAGATTGTTTCTTCAAGTGAAGTTTCACAAACTAATTTCATTCGTTTTCTGGGATTGCTGTTTTCTCCTACATCACACATTAACGATTTTTTTTTATAGTCTGAAACAGTGCTTTTTATGCCATATTGTTCATATATACAAGATGCAGACATTCCAAACTACAACTGTTGTAGAGTTGCATGAATCCCCAGCCAGCATGGCAAACACCAGTATGCTGCATCGAAATGTACACGTTATTATATCAGAGAATCCCCCAATATACTATCACTCTGGCTAGGTGCAGCCTACAAACAGGACGGCATTGTCTCAAATTCTAATGCTAGACATATGACGTGATTGTCATGGCCGCTAAAAATTGTTTACCTACAACTACACTTGAATTTAAGCATGTATAATGTTAACAAGACATTTTTATTTTTTTTACATTTGACCAGATTTTTTGTCCATTAAATAGAGGTACCTTATATTGAGGTTTTACTGTACTAGATTAACACATATGTGATCAATTATTTCTTCAGGAATTATAAAGCCCATTCATTTCAAGGGAATGAATGATAAACATAATAAATGTTATGATACATTTTTATTTTAAAATTAATGAAAACGACAACAATCAAAGAAAACATTCTTCAGTAAACCTATCACAGAAATAAATTTATAATACTAATAACACTACATTATTTTTACAAAAGTTACTGTAGTACTTATAAAATAAAGCTGTATTTTGTCTTAAATCAAATTATAGGTGTGAAATAAAATTTAAATGTACGGTTATCATCTGACTTGACAAATTACATTTATAATTTTACAATTTATTACTTTGTTAGATAACAATAAGTAAAGCAAAAAAATTCACAAATGCATGTATGGATAGAAATTAAGGTTAACACAAATGTTAAGATCTCTTAATTAACAGTTGAGTCTACTTTAAAAAATAACCATTTTCATGTTACATAAAAATACACAAATTTATATGTGTAAAACCATGCTATGATTTAATTGATGAATTTATGATAAGTCGTTTAAATGGAATATATATCAGAAACATCAAGCATTTACTTGTATGAGCATGTTTCATGAAACTACTTATTGTAAATTTGTAAAATCCCAAATTAAAATAAAACAATTGATCAGATTCTTATATATATATATATATATAAAATATATATTTCATAACACCGCTCATCAAATCGCACAACATAAATACTCTTATTACTGGTTTTAAAAGGATATAAGCATATATCAACCTATAATGACAGTCTTAAAATAGATAATTAAAAACGTCAGAATATTTCTCGTTCATGAACCACATTAAGTTGATATTTGAACAAATATTTTAAATTTATACACACAATTTGGAAATGTCTATATTCTGTAATTACTTATTCTGTAAATATTCAAAAATTCACTTTTTCTTTATTTTCAATTTTATATTTGAACTGTCCTCCAGATGATTCTACTGCATTTTTAATTCTCTTTAATGTACTATTGTTTATATCCTCTAAAGTACCTCGATCCTTTTCAATGGTTTCTAAGAGTGATTGCGCATCATCTAATTTTTGACATTCAAGTAATATATCTAACTTACGAGAGTAAATTATGCCAATACTTTTAGGTGTTACATTTTTAGAGGATTTGATTGGATCTAATAATTTATCAATCAAGTCAATATCCCTATTCTCATATGCAGTTTGTAGAACTTTGCGAAAGTTTATAATTTCACAATTCTTCATATACTTATTCCATATATTAGTAGCTTCTTCATTTTTACCCTCGATTAAGCAATGAATCCATAAAGAATTTATTGGGGTCAAAAGACCTCGGTTTGCATATTTTTCTGCAATAGTATAAACTGAAAAAAAAAAAAAAACATATTTATAATTTTATAAAATCCCAACATAGAAGAAGCTATACAATATTAACGAAAATATGAGAACTAATTGTTACGTTAAAAGTACCTTTATCAAAATTTGCTGGATCTGTTAAATATGCAAAAATGCCACCTTTTGGAAAGTTTTTGCCTAAATATTCCAATTCATCATCCTTTGCATTATCAATGCCTTTTTCTAACACATCCAATGCCTGTTGAACGCGTCCAGAATTGACAATAGCTATACATCTTCGGTTGTCAAATGAAACTTTTGCTTTTTGTTCCTGATTCAGAAGAGCATCAAATTCTTCAATTTTATCAATATCACCAACTTTTGCAATACTGTTCAAATAAAACTTCACCAACTGATATTTAATAGATTGTCCACTTTTCAATTGTGAAATTATAATATTATGAGCATCATCAAATCGGCTTTCTTTAATCGAATTTTCAATCATAGTACTTTGTGAAGTAAAATTCTCAATTTTTGGTGTCTGTTTAGATGTCTGCTTTACTGTCTTTTTTTCAGTTATTTCTTCAGTTGTAGATGTTTTTTCGGGTATCACAAAAGGAACCTTCATATTACTGGCTTTCAAAAATTCTGCCAGTTCGATTCAAAAACTTGTCAGGACGGAACTACATTTTCTTCCTGAAGCAAAGTCCACAAACCCAAACCTTTATCTACATCTCCAGAACGAACATAACTTCTTAATAATTGTTGGAATACTTCAGATCTGTCAATGTGTGATAATTCACGGGTAGCTTCCAAAAGTCCTTCAAGACATTCAACTTTTCCTTCTTCACCATATCGTTCACATGCACTAAAAAACACAATCAACGTTATATTTTTAAGAACATTCAAAAAATAATTTAACAAAAAATATTGATAATCACTTGTTGAAACGCTGACTCCTTGTTCGCATTCCAGGGGTTTCTAAAATCTTCCTAGCTTGTTTAAGACGTCCACATTCAACAAATCCAAATACAAGATCATACAAGCTATTAATTTCTCCATGAATCACAGTACTGTTATCAGTAAGTTTTTGCAAACCAGCTGCATCTTCCTCCATTATAAGTCTTTTGTTAAGCTCTGATTTCCAAGGAGTACAACGATACTTCTGACAACATTCTTCAAAAACATCAAGAGCTGTTTTTATGTCATTGTTTACAAGATGAACCTTTATAAGTGGACCCAAAATGCCATTAGATACCTAAAAATTATTATATACAATTACCAATCATTAAATAAACATTGAAATTAAAGGCATTACAGATTATTTATTAGATTGATCAATTTCACGTGCTTATATTATGTCCATTTTCTAAGATCCCTGATTCAAAAAATGTACCTAATATGAATTCTCAAAATTAATGAACCACATAAACAGTTTTTTAGACATGGCTATGATCATAAAATTTAACTCCAGATCCCATGTTTTAAATACAAGTTTATATTTACCTCCAAAAAGCTCTTCTCCATGAATAAATCAAAAACTCTTTGCACCTGAAAAATAAACAGAATTTTAAAAGATCAATTTTACCAAATAAAAAATTAGCACGGTAGACTAAACACACGCTTTAAAGTATGTATGATTTATTATGAATTCATTCAATTATGACATCCCAAAAACGGCTTCAACGAACATCGTGCTATATGCCGACAACACCGCTTACTTCACGAGCTCTTACTGCAATAATTTAGTGACTGCTAATCTACAACGCGCCCTAAATGCAGCAGACAAATACCTCCATATATGGAAATTAAAATTGAATAGTGATAAATCGGAAACCATCTTATTTTCCATGGGACGCAACCACCGACAGGCTCGACCGATCCGCATCAGAGATCTCTAGGTCCCTAAAAACCCCACGTGAGAAATCTAGGAGTGAATCTGGGCACAAAGATGAGGTGAGGAGAACACATCTCATCGTCTCAAGCGTGAGGGTTGGCAACTCTGGAGGCGCTCTCTTCCATATACCGTAGAAAGATTACCCTATCGACTTATAACAAACTTCTGTTTAAGACAGTAATTCGTCCAGCGTTCACATACGCCGCACCCGTCTTGAATAATGCATCCCAATCAAACATTTCAATACTGCAAGTCGGGCAAAATAAGGCGCTAAAAATCGCTCACAACACCGTTCCGTTCATTAATTTGAAAAGGCTCCATAGAGTAATAAAACTGCCTGACATCAAATAATTTGTTTACAGACTCACTAAATGCCTCTATGCTAAGATTCCTCTTCGTCTCAACTCTCTTGTATCGTCCATAGGCAACTACAGCAACGACGGCAGACATTTTAGATATTGTGCACAAAATGCCCAAAGACATCTTATTTAAAAATGTAAAGTAAGCAATGCGAGTCCCCATTATTGAGCGACATGTGTGCAAGGTGGCGTGAATGTACGACATAAGAACGAACAATTGAATGAGTAGAATTAAGTATTATATTTATTTAGTTTATAAGCATGCTTTTGGATCCTAACCCTTCAGCTGCTAGTCACTAATAGTCACTAGTTTATAATAAAATTACCTTTTCAACGTCACCCTTCTCTGCAAAAGAGTTCATTATTTGCCAACAAAGTGAATTCTTCAAGAAATTGTCTTTGTCATTTTTCTCTCTTGGTATTTCGCTTTCCAATAATTGAATGCCTTGGTCATAGCGATCCTCTTTAAACATCAGTTGAACTATCCTCAAAATCTAAATTGCATTCAAATTACAGTTATAAAAGGTTTCTTTTAATAAAAAATAACAAGCGTGAAATTTTTCATACCTTCACAGCATCAATTACAAAATCAGGTTCTTTAGTCTGCAATAACTCTTTATGCTGAAGTGCTTTATCAAGTTGTCCCAATTGTGTATACATATCTATTATTAAAGAAGTGCTACCAGCACTCACAACAAATTTGGAATCATTTAATTTTTCCAAAAGCTCTTCTACTTTTGCAACATTTTTTTCTCTTATGTATGCAAATAACAGTTGTTTTTTTAATCCTAAAGCATTTTCTCCTTTGCTTTCTAGATTGTTGATTAAAGTTTGAAGTGCTTGTGCACTTCTCCGTATTGGAGGAAGAGCGCCTTTTTCAAGTTCGGCAAATTTCAAATCTTCACTCGTTAACTTTGCTAAAAGTTCGCTTATTTCATTTGTTATTTTTTCTCCGAGCCTTTGTTGAACCTTATCAGCCCAGGCACTAGTTATACCAAGACCATTTGATAAAAATTCTTGGAGAATCTGTGGCAGCACGTCAACAAACCGTGTTGTACTGTTCGAAACTAAATTATTTAAGAAACGGCCGACTATCTCTCGCTGGTCGCTTTTTACATCTGTAGAAGTATCTTCTTGATCATCTCCTTTCTGAGTTTGTGAATATTTCTGATAGTTTACATCTTCTGAACATGATAAAATAACCAATTTTATAAAAGATTCAACATCTTTGGTTTTAGAAAAAGCACCTATGATATTAGGACCAAAAGTTCTCAAGGAGCCTTTCGTTCCATAGATTGTGGCTATATCTGCCGCTTCTTTTATAAGATTCTCACTTAATAGATATGCAATTGTACCTCTAACACTGGATACCAACGATACTCCTGTTTCACGAAATAAATCCACCATACCATCCTTCCTTTTTTTATAGACAAATGGTGCAACATAATCTCGTATAGTTTCAAAACTTGGAGATATATTAAATTCATCGATACAAATTTTTAAGATTTCCAAAATTCCTTTAATGTTATTTTTTTTCCCGTTGATTACCATCAATGGCCAAAAATAATGTTGTCTAATATCACCGCCAATTTTTTGAATAGATCTAAATAATGCTAATGCCACGTCCATTTTTCCATTCTGAAGAGCCACATCGGCTGCCACATAATATGCCTTAGGTGCAAATCCTTGCGAATACAGTTTATCACATATAGAAATTAACGTGTCTGTTGGAATATTAGCTTTAACTAATTGTCTAACGAAAAAAGCACTTTGGTAACTAGGTATATCTGATATTAAAGATGTTCTTGTCATGCTTTGTAAAAGTTTGAATGCAGCGTCTTCACATCCACGATTTATTAGACGTAATATAAGATTAATTGCCTCTTGATTGTAACCAGAATTTTTCTGCATTTGTTGAATAATGTAATCTACATGATCATTATGTCCACCAATAGCAAACTCTTCAACGATGTCCATAAAATCCTGCATTAAAATTTAAAAAACTAATATTCATTTTTCATTAAAAAATTACAATCAAAATACGATATAATTTTTTTAATAAATACCCTATCACTGAGATAAATTTCTTGCTTTTCACATTCTTTTAGCTGTTCTTTAACACTATCAAGATCCCCCTGTTTGGCAGAACCTCCTATTAAAATAGCATATGTTCTTGATGTTGGATTGAGACCAGCAGTGCTCATAGCTGTAAGAACAGAACGCGCGCCTTCAAGATTGTTCTGACGAACGTGTCCTAAGACCAAGGCATCCAGCACGGCTTCGGAGAGTGGCAAATTTTTTTGTCTCATAAGTTCTAAGATATTGGAAGCTCCTTCGACATCACCACGTTGACAGTGATGCCACATTAGTCGTTGATAGGTCACTCTAAAAATAGGACGTTTATGGTTTATTGAAAAATTTTAAATTATAATTATAATATAATTTAAGACGTACTATTAAATAAATTACATATAAAAGATTATGTCATTTATTTTCAATGGAATAGAATTTATTAAAAAAAAGTTTATTCAAATCTAACCAGCATTCTAAACACAAAATAAATCAATTTTAAACGCATGTTCTCCCAATGTCCATGTTAAATTTAATGAGTGTGTGACTCGTTCGAAAGAAACAAAACTTCTTTCCTAACGATTAACGGAAAATAGTAAACTAAAAGATTAAGCTGTGTTTGTGTAATATATAATAAAATAGTATAAACACAGTAGATGTGGCGAAATGCATCTTCGTAAAGTGTCAATGATACATGCAACGGAGACGGAAAGAGTACAAGAGATTGCTTCTCTCTTTCCAATCAATTGCCTATTGAAGTTTCAAGCAAAATAATAAGGTAATAAATGAGTCTATAGACATGTATAAGATCCCATTAAAAACTCAAAATTATATAGGTGAGATAAATAAAAATTTATACAATAACCAAACAACAAAAAAAACACTTATTAGATCTGAAAATATATGTATTCATACCTATTAGGTTCCAATCCTTTAGATTCTAATTCTTTAAGAATATCGGCAGTGGAGAAATCATGATCATTCTCTATGTAGACTCTAAGCAATGCATTGTAATGAGATATGTCCATAGGTATTCCTCTATCAGATAATGTCTTCCATATTTGATTGACTAATTTAGTTCTTTCGGCGGGAAGTTCCTCTGGTACCAAATTGCCTAAATTTTACACATACAATACATTAAGTACAATATAAAAAATGAATAAAAGCAATATACAGTTATTCCTCAGTTTTCATGGTAGATTTGTTTTGAAGTGTTAAGGTTCATTTATTGAACTTGATTCATTATCAAGCTTGTTATACACTGTGACGGAGCTGACAGAAAAAATACATTAGAGCATAGCATGACTGCTCTCCGGTCCAAATAGGTTAATGCTATTTCATTCAGCACTGAAACTTATTGGAAAGTGTTTCTCACGTTAAGAGGAATCTTACTGTATTTTATTCCCCATTTCATGCTACGTGTGTGTTGACAATTTGTAATTTAAAAATATTTGAGGGATGATTGTATATAAAAATCCACAATGACAATGATAAAATATAATTACCGCAGCATCTGATGACCAAAAGTGATTGTGAACTTGTAACTGAAGTGATCACGCGCACTTCTTCGAGCACTTCGTCTAAATCTCTACGACTCAAGCGACCATAGCGTCTAACATCTTCATCTAACCTTTGTAGTAAAGGCTCAATACTGTCTTTGCGAGCGTATTCTGTTGAATATTCCTTACATAATGCTCTGAAATCACAAAACAAAAAAATTCAACTTCAAATCGATATTTAATAGTTAACGACGCAATAATGGAATTCACATCAAAGGTTAAAAAAACAAAAAAGTTACACTATTTAATATTATGAATGGTTTTTAACAGTCAGAATAAAAATTGAATGATAAATTATAGTTATTAAAAGGAAAAAATGTGAATTCGGAAAAATCTTAATACTATCCGTGAATGAATCGGTGAACATTCACGAAGTTGTCATGAATGAAATAAACCGGCATTTGAGTTATTTGGTACAATTTAGTATCATCTAAAGCGAAAAGAGTGATGTGGGGTCGTATCTTACGGTGAGAGGTTAGAAGCGGTGGGGCGCAGCGCTGGGCGAAGATGTAAAGGCGTAGAAGGATAAAGGCAGCGAGCAGCTCCGCACACTAGCTGGACCAGCTTTCCAGACCGAAGAAGCGCCGACATTTTAAAGTTATAACGTCCTAAATGATGTTATGCAAGGACCGGCTGAAACACCGCGCACGAGACTAATGTCGACTATAACCAGCGATTTAGACCAAATTAAAAACGAAATCTACAAACATTTTCCAATTAATCAAGCATACGAAATCAATTTACAAATTCAATTATAATGCATATTTGATACATAAAAATACGTTTTTAAATTTAATTTACATATTTAAAATACATTTCTTTTAATGGAAATTTTTGAGAATAAAAAACAATTGCAATAAAATATCATGGCATTCATTTAATTAATATTTATTCAATAAATTTGTATATTGTTGATTCAATGCATATTATTTTTATTTATATAGTTTCATTAATTTAATTTCAAATATGTACATTTTTATTGTAATTTAAAATTTTTATTAATCGCGAGATGATAAACAAAACAAAAATGAAAAATGAATGATGACTTTTTAACAGTTTTAATATCAATTTTATTCGTTCATATAAATCATCTTTTTTATTTGAGATTTTTGCTCTCCCTGGTGGTAATTTTTTTATTATTTAAGGCTGGCAGCACTGTATGTGGTCGTCATCAGTAGCCAGTAGCAATTGAACGTTGGAAGTGTCAGAAATGAGGTCTTTATGGTGGCGGCGCAGCCGCGCCCGGATGCTGGGTGCCGTAGCAGCAGGATTAGCCCTACTTTATCTATTGCTGTTGCTCTCCAAAAGTGAACCTCAACAAATGCAACCCATCTCGTCCAGGCGCCGTGGTGATCAAGTGCCGGTTCTTGTATCAGGTGAATAAACTAAGTATTACTTTGTAAATTTGCATTTGCTAAATGAAAATATGACTCAAAGTCATCGCAGGTATGATATCAAAATGCAATGTTATATTTTTCTTTCTTTTGAGAAGAAAAAAAACTTGTTTTTCACCTTTCGATAGTAGTATGCTAAGTAGGTGATATTTTACAAGTGGGATGACAAATATTCTTATACATAACTAAAGCTTATTAAGATATTTTTTTTTAATCAATTTTATAATGCAACAAAATTAATCTCGGATCTTTTTCAAAAAATTCATACAAAACTTGATAAAAGTCTATGTTATTGATTGTTTCTCTATCCGCTTTTTTATCAGGCTTATCAAAACTTTACAAGATTGATTTTTAAAATTAATATTTAAAATAATCTTGTTATATTGATATAAAATCTAAAGATAGGATATTGGTTTAATTCTCACAAAAAGGTGATAGATTTGTGTAAACAATCATCTTTCAGTTAAATTTTTGCAATTGTAAATATTGATTAAATTCATCGCAAAAGCGAAACGGTCTTGTCAAACCATCTTATTGACAGAAGGGTTAAATAACGTGGGTAATCAAAAGCAGTTAAAAAAACTTAAGAGCCTATAATGTCTAGTATTATAATATAAACTGGAAAAGAAGATGATGTGGACAATGATGATCCTTTCTTGATTTTCTCATCTTTCCAAGCACATATTTCTATTAAAAAAATCTAAAAATATTGTGTTCACATCCTACAGACTATTATTGAAACCTTTTTTGTCCGTAAAAGCTTAGTATTTCATGAAAAAAACCTATTACACCTCATTTTTTATTGCTTAAATAATATGCACATTGTTAAACATATCCTTTTTATCATTATCACACAATATAAACATTTAAATGATAACACAAACTGGCTTAAAAAACATTAAAAAAACATATGGCACTTTTATCAACGTGTACACATTGGCATGTATTATTGCAATGCATATTTTGGTAACAATTTAATCAAACAATCACTTAAAAAATCGCCAGTATTCTTGTAGGTTATTTCAGAGTATATTAGCACAAATAGGTAAACGATTTTTACTTTTCAATCGAACTTATCCCATTGGCGACAAGGCTGGGAATTTTGAGGACCAATTATTTTTTTAAAATACCCCGGAGCGGTTTTTAGGCATTAAAATAATATTGGTACAAAATTTTCAAGTGTGTTTGAGTTTATTGTCATGCTGGAATGTGCAATTTCAACATAATATTCGAAGAATTGGAGGTACTTGGGTCTTGAAGTATTTTCTAGTAACCTTTTTTTAATTTTTCTGTCTATTTTTATTAAATTCCTTCATTCCTTCGTCTTTTCACCTGCAAAATAACTCCACATCAACATATTTTCACCTCTGTGTTTAATTATAGCCATTGTATACACTAGTGAAGCACGCTCCAATTTTGTTTGGCGAACAAAAACATCAAATTTGTTCATTCATAAAACATTTTCATAATTATGCAATTTTTATGTTTTTATGCCTAGAGTATGAATTTAAGTGATGGTTAGCTAAGAAGTTGTAAGACGATAATTTAAACGACGATGAATAAAGTTATTCTCAGCATCCATAGTCAATTAATGGACAGCCCGAACTTTTCCTGCCCATCAAAGTCACAGTCTTCTGATGTTTTCGTTCCAAAATGCACCGAAACACTAAATAATATAAATGACATTTTGAGCAATTCGAAATTATAAGACAAGCAAAAATTGCTATGTTCCGCATAACGTCCAAAGAATTAGCTTATTTAACAAATTCTTATTCCTAATTTAAATAATGCAGAGGATCATTTAAATTAAAACCATCATCCGCTAAATGCTGTTATCTATATAACCATAATAAAATTTAACACCTGTTAAAATACAAAACATTTTAATTGTGCCTTTAAAATATTTATGAAAAATAAATTTACAATAAAATATTATCAGTTTTCAGTAGCATATTACAGTGTTACATGTTGAATATTTTTTTATTATCCTTCACTCAAGATTTTATAAACAAGATATATACCTAGCTTAAAGGAGTTTAACAGGCTTAATTTTACATTCTTAAGTGGAAACAGCAATCTTTTTCATGTGGCTAAAATAATTGCTCAGCTATGTGTAACTTAAAACATGATTTCCCCAAGAAAAATGTTTAAAGCGCCCATGGCAAGTATTTATCTAGCCTGTAAGACCGTTGACTGTAAGTGTGCGAGCTGGCAGTCATATTAGGCCTTTCAAAAAATGCTGTACATAGCATATTGCAAGTGAATTTTAATTAATAAAATGTTAAAAATCATAGATTAACTGTAACGTTAGTAGTTCTTCATATTTTTGGTATCCTCTTTTGGTCTACTGATATTATCTCTTCAAATTAATGGCATGGAACATTGCATGCTGGATTCAATAAATAGTGTGTAAAGTTTGGGAAAAATACTTTGTACATTCTAAAATTTTACCTCAGGTAACTCACTCATCATGTAAATTGAGATACATAAATATCTTTGCTCTCATAATATAATTTTATACCAGTTGTACCGTTTAAGCATATCACATAATACAATTGCTCTGAAAAATATATCGGAATTACTAGCTTATTTTTATGAACTGGATTCCATGAATTATAGTATGACATAATGCATTAACATTAAGTAAAGAGCGAAACAAAATAATTACTAAATTCATTCAAAATGCATTCATATCTCAAAGTATTTGCTCTGAGATATTTTCTTATCAATCGAATTATAGAAATCCAAACTAATGCATATAATCTAGCCATAATTGACTTGCATATAAATATTAGTATTTCACAATTAAATGGTGGACTTATAAAGTTATCCTCCCTATAAATATCATTTTTACAACCTCTTTTTATACTTCGATAATGTTTTATTGAATAGAACTCACTCCCAAATACATTTTTTAGTTGCTATTCATGAATAAATTCAAATACAACATTCTCACATTGTCAATATAAGTCTTGAATATTTTTTCATGTATTGAGTTTAAACAGCTAGCCAATCAATTATTACAGCATATCATTATAATATATTTAAATTGTAATTCTCCACTTTAATTTTAGGTCTTGGAAATTTTGAACCCAAAGATATTCCTGTAGTAGAAGGTCCTGGTGAAGGAGGTAAAGCACATACTATGAGAGACAACCAAGCAAATGATATAGCTGATTCTGAATCACAATATGGGATGAACATGGCGTGCTCTGATGAAATTTCATTAGACAGAACTATAATCGATACTAGATTAGATGAGTGCAAACATTGGGACTATCCAAAAGATCTCCCCACTACATCTGTAATTATAGTATTTCACAACGAAGGATGGACAGTTCTAATGAGAACTGTGCATTCTGTCATCAACCGCTCACCTCCGGAGATGTTACATGAAGTATTATTGGTAAGCGTTTAAAGCATCGATATAAGCATTTTTGTAAATAATTTCAGCAGAATGAATCAGCAATTCCCGTTAAATAGTTTTCCAATGCTAACTAAAGATACACAGGTGTAAATCGATTATGTTTCATTTTGATGAAAGGAAGAAATCAATTATCTAAAAAAATGTATTGAGTTCAACCAAACATTTGACATAGCGTCGATCAAATATTTTCATTTAATTTTAAATTCAAATCATCAATTTTAACTAGTTTGAATGAATTTGTATATTAAAGCTTTATTATTTTTACAGGTCGATGATTTTTCTGATAAGGAAGATCTTAAAAGTAAATTGGAAGAATACATAGAGCGCTGGAATGGAAAAGTTCGTCTCATACGAAATCTCGAGAGAGAAGGACTGATCAGAACTCGTTCGCGTGGTGCAAAAGAAGCGAGAGGCGAAGTAATCGTATTCTTAGATGCGCATTGTGAAGTCAATACAAATTGGTTGCCACCTTTACTCGCTCCTATATATCGTGATCCCACTACAATGACAGTTCCTGTTATTGATGGTATCGATCACAAAAATTTTGAATATCGGCCCGTTTATGCTAACGGTCATCATTACCGAGGTATATTTGAATGGGGTATGCTATATAAAGAAAACGAATTGCCGGACAAAGAGGCTCGTCGTAGAGCACACAATTCAGAACCTTACAAGAGTCCAACGCATGCAGGTGGTCTTTTTGCTATTAATCGACAATTCTTTCTTGATCTTGGAGCTTATGATCCAGGTCTTTTGGTTTGGGGAGGTGAAAATTTTGAATTAAGTTTTAAAATTTGGCAGTGTGGCGGTAGTATAGAATGGGTACCTTGTTCTCGAGTTGGACATGTGTATCGAGGATTTATGCCCTATAGTTTTGGTAAACTCGCCAATAAGAAAAAGGGTCCTCTTATAACAATAAATTATAAACGAGTAATCGAAACATGGTTTGATGAAGAACATAAAGAATATTTTTACACGCGTGAACCCATGGCTAGATTTTTGGATATGGGTGATATATCTGATCAATTAGCTCTTAAAGATAGACTAAAATGCAAAAGTTTCTCTTGGTTTATGGATAATGTGGCTTATGATGTGTATGATAAATTTCCAAAATTACCACCTAACGAACATTGGGGAACCGTTCGTTCTGTGGCTGGAAATACTTGTTTGGATACAATGGGACGAGCTGCACCTGCATATTTGGGAACCGGTCTCTGTCATGGTATGGGAAATAATCAATTATTCCGTCTCAATAGTGCAGGTCAATTAGGTGTAGGAGAACGTTGTGTTGAAGCTGATATGCAAGGTATTAAGATCACATTCTGTAGATTAGGTACAGTTGACGGACCGTGGGTATATTCTCCAGAAACTAAAATGCTGTCACATAGACTAAATAACCAATGTCTAGCGCTGCATCCTAATACGAAACAATTATTACTCGCTGGATGCGATCCTAACAATACTTACCAGCAATGGACTATAACTCAAACTAAGCCCAAGTGGTGATTTGTGTAATATTTATACATCTTTGTTATACATATCTGTTAATTTATATACATGTTAAATAGTTTATATTGGAACTATTCAAATGAATTATTTCATTCGACATAAACAAGTGTGGCGTTTAACTATTTACAAAAATGTAGTGTTACTGTTATAGTATATGTAAGTTGAGTAATATGCAGGGTATCAGCAATGTAATTTTTTTTATAAGCAGAAACATCCCAGTTTGTATGCATCATTATATACTTTTCAGAGCATCGTGCTGAATTTTAAAAAAAATTACATATTTACTGAGCTCAAAATGATACCAATTAGGTTGGCTCTAAAAATTGTCGTATTTTTTTAAGAAAAATTTATTTATAAAATTCCACTAATAATAATTCAAATGATGACATAGATCTTCATCTTCATAGGACTCATCTTCGTGAGGCATGACAATAATTTATGATTGCACCATTTTACATTGAAACAATTTTATTTTAATTCAAGTATCCACTAGTTGATTAAAAAATAGATTTGCTCTTTTACAGTAATTTTTTTTTTTTCTAAGAAAATACGACAAAATTGATTCAAGTTGAAATCTTTTATAAATAATTTACCGTAAGTCGGTTTCAATGAAAATGTTTTTTAAGATTTATTTTCTAAAACTGACGAATGATTTAGTAAAAATCATAATAATGTGATATAAGTATATACGTATGTATTTTTTTTTTACACTAAATTTTATAAAATACTGCATTTATTTAATGAACTAAAATAACAAATGTCACAAATTTTTTACAGGAATTTTTTCAAAATTACATAGTTTAAATAGATAATTCCAAAAAATGAAAATATTTTATTAATCACCGATATTAAAAATATATATCTACTTGTACTAAATCGTTTTACGGCTAAAAAAAATAGCATGTGATAAATATTTAGAGTCACAATCAAAAAATAAACCACGTATTATAAAAAAAAATGTTATGTATGTGAAAATAGAACATTTTAATGAATCATTAAATGAATATATTTTTCAATTAGCAATTGCATATCTTCAACATGAAATATAATCCAGTTTATATAATAATCAATTGATTATTTTATTTTAATGTAAAAAAATACTATTTTTAAAGTTGTTAAGGCATTCAGACTTACATGCGTTTTTATATAAATGTGCAACTTCAAAGCTTTTCAATAACGTGGTCTCTGAAACAATTAATTTTCTTGTACAGTATTTAAATTGCAAAAGAATATATATGATACTGGCATGTCGTTTAGTTGCATGTTTAAGTTCAATATACGTAAAATTTAGGGTGATGATATGCATTGGACTTTATTATTTTGTCGATAATGAAATTTCATGATAAAACCATTTATTTTAACTTTTCTACGATAAATATTACTTTGGATGGCTCCTTCAGCCCTATAAAAGAGCCCCGGCCACCGACAACGTTTGCTGCCATTTTCGTCTATCCTGGGCCTCCTCACTTTAATTTCCCAGGCCCAGATGTGCAGCGTCTTTATTGACTTCCTTGATCACCCCAGCATAGCCGACGGCTTCTGACGGGTCTACTGCCATTCGCCCCATTGCCCTGAATACAAAATGACTTCACGATTTGACCTCATAACTTCAGAGTCAGAGGTCTGGTCCCGGAGGGTTCTGAAAAATTTTCTTAATATTTTTTTTTCGAACCTCTATCGCGTATCGTGTTACAGATGCTCATGGTTGATAGACGTAAGTGCCGCCAAAGCCTCTGATCTCGATTTAGTGACGACGTTGATGTCATCAGCAAAGGCCAAATGCATTGCATTATCCTTCCATGGATCTGCGTGTCCCGATCTGCCAGCCTCCCTCATAATTGCCTCCAACGCAATATTAAAAAATAATGAGGAGAGGGCATCCCTGTCTGACTCCTGTCGTTACCTCGAAAAGCTCCGACAGGGCACCATTGCAGCGAATTATATTAACAGATCCGGACACATCCTCGACAGCCTCATCAGCTTACTTGGGATTCTCAACTCCAACATGGTCCTCCAACGCTTTTCTTCGTTGATGCTATCATATGGCATATGCAAAATTCTATAAATATGTGGTGGAAATCAACACCGTATTCCCACATATTTTACGAGAATATTCTCACATTAAATAATTGGTCCACAGTGGACCCGCCCGGTCTGAAACCGCATTGGTACTCCCCGAGAAGTTTGTCCATGATGGTAGACTGCCATCTGATCAGAGCTCTTGCAAATGATTTATATCCAATATTCAGAAGGGATATGCCCCTGTATTTGGAGCCTTATTCCCCTTCTTATGGATGGGACATATATTACGGCAGTCATCCACTCAGAAGACATGAACTCGCTCTGCCATATTGACATCATGAGACCATATAATCTCTCGATTAGAGGCAATATATATTAGTTTTGTAAATTGTTTTTGACTGCCTTTGGATACCGAGACAATTGTTTCTGTAGAGTATTCATTCCTAAAATGTCAGATCTGAAAAAAAATATTCACATTGTGATATTTTTGATTAATTTAATTTCAAAAAGCAGTAATTTTGCAAAGTTTATGCATAATTCACTTTCGCTTCGAGGAATTATTATCAATGTTGCACACACAATATCTTTATGGACATTTCTAACCATGATGTTGTGAAATAGTAACAATCATGGTGTGATGCTTTTCAGCTTGTGTTTGATCACTTAAAGGTCATCGTGTCAATTTTAATGGAATCCCTTGAGAAAAGAAGAAGCTTCATATGAATTTAATTCTAATTATGCGGCTCATAAACTTTCCATTTTACAATTAATGACTTTTATCGATACTACTTAATACTCTGTATTGAAATGAAAGTTTGCTTGATAAATCAATTGATTAATAAACGCATATAACATATCATCCACTTTTTAGGCCTCAATATCTTTTAATTTAAATTGTAAACAGATAGAACTTACACCGTGTAGACCAAGTAATTGTATGAAAAACAGACAATTGATATCACAAAATATTTTGATGTAATATAATAGGCACTATTAGTAATTTAGAAGTCAACGGACTAATTAGAATCTTATGAAATAGCTTAAAATTACTTATGTTCGTATATACATATAATAAATATTATTTAAACATTTAAAATAAATTATTGTAATGATAAGATTGAATTTTTATTATTTTATACATATCGTATAATTTATTAAACAATTTAACATTCCTTATTGTTCTTATGAAAATTTTATACTTTGTATTGTTAAAATAGTTGAATTAAAAAATGATATAATATAATATTAACATTTATCATTTGTCCTTATCTATTTTGTTATGTTTTGATATGTCTGGCTGAGGGACTTTTCCAGGTGATTAGTACTGTACGATAGGCAATATTAATGCTGGCCAACGTGCCGAAACATGTTAAACAATTAGAATTTAATAAACGCAATATTTGTGCATATCTGCTGAAATATTCGTTGGTCAAAATTGATGTATACATATGTATTAAAATAAGTTAAAATAAATGTGTCAATTCTAATTACATCAAATATATTAAGGATTTTTTTAAGTTGATATTTAATTTATTACAATAATTAGATTAACTCACGGAACAGTATTTTTTTTAATGATCTTTATTGAAAATATGTTATTTTATTTATTTTTTCTTTCTAAATTGTTATTGAATTTATATACACTCGTATATTGTGCACTAGAATATACATATTTATTTTTGTACATTTTGTAAATATGTTGAATTAAATGGTATAGGGAAAAATATAATGGTTTTAATCCGTACTTATTAACTCATACTAATCCTTCATTACATAATAGTTGAAGACAATACTTTTGTATACATAAATATATTTGGTCTTGTATAAAGCAGTTTTAAATTTTACTACAGTTATCAACGTGTTTCTTTATATATAACGTCTTTATATACTTTTGGTGATGGTTTTATTATCACATACATAGTTTAATAGCAAATTGCCAAATGTACTCAAATATTTTAGTTGCTTATAGAGACATATTTATTTATACTAAGTTGAATAAATTTACTTAAAACAATATTTTTTTATTATAATGTACGCTATTATACCTCTGCAGTCGAGCGGCGCCGCTACGGAACCCCGATGTTTTATGCGACCACTCGAGAGGTCACACTACTGCGCCCTAGCGTTTATTATAAATAAATTCTTACATTAAACACCAATATAACATTGTATTTTTTACATCTCTCACAACTAGAGATTCTGTGTCGAGATGCCCCGGGACTTACAGGCTTTTTTGCTATATCGAATCCTGGGACTTGAGACTTTGTGATTTAAAATGTGCAATTAAAAAAATGCAACACAACTGTGCCCAACTGATATTGTATGAGATTCCAGAATTCCATCAAAAGAATTCCAAGAACAATAGAACAGATATTCGCTTGAAGTGTTTTTAGGTAATAGGAACAGCTGGGACCGATTGATTCGTAGAAAAATTCAAAAGGAGTAAATGAAAGATCTATGTTTTGTAAATACAATATCAGTTTCTCTCCTAACTTCGAGCTAGTTCGTGCTGTTCTTATGTATGTTCTCTGACGGGTGGCTAACGGATTTTAATGTAAAAAATATTAATAAATTTTTCAAAAGTTATTATAATTTATTTTATATATCTCGTATTAAAAAAGTAGTATCGTTTTATTATATATATTTTTTCATTATTGTAGTTCATAATGGAAAGAAGTCAATCGGAAGTATGGAAACATTTCAAAAGAAATAAAAAAAAGGAGATATCCCAATGCACCCACTATCCAAAACAAATCACATGCAAAGGGTTAAACACAACTGAACTAGCGACACATCTTGAAAGGGTACATTGGATTTTTTTCAATAAAAACACCGAAGAAGACATCACCGATGCGGAATGTTCAAATAGTTTGAAAAGAATTAAAATATTCCAACCACCAATAATAAATTTTGTGAATAGGAAAACGCTTTCAGAAATCGTTGCCCAGCTAGCTGCGCTGGATGGTTTTTCCATAAAAGGGATTACGAATAGTGATTCCATTCGTGAATATGTTACACTAAAAGGGTTTTCATTACCAAAAAATCAATCCGAAATAATGATATTGATCTCAATAATATAATAATAAATAATTGAAGAGAAAATAAAAGTCTCGAGCTCCAGGACTATAAAATGATCATGTCTCGAGTCCCGAGACTTTGAAAAAGCCAAGACTTCAGAATCCCTACTCACAACAGAGCAATTCGTGAGACCTGATCTATACATTACCACGTAAATTCCGATACACTTTTATAAAATATTGACAAAATTCCTGGTGCTCAGAGACATTGTTTGCGTTTATGTTTGCAGATCCATACTATGATATTTACATATTGTCTCATGATCAAGCGTTGACGTCAAGCACCAATGAACCCCGACTAAAAGGAAAGTTCAATGTAGTTCTGAAAAGTGTAAAGAGGGTAAGGTTGTAAGGTCTGTGACCAAAGTAAGCCTGGCGATAGATATCAAACCTTAAATTATTGTGATATGTGCTCTGACAAACTGAGGATACATATCGGGGATTGTTTTGTAAAATATCACACAAAAATCAATTACAGAGTGTAATAGTTTATATTAGGATGATTTTTAAAACTTTAACTAGATAATTACCAAGTTTAAAATGATATGATTTTCATGATATTTAAAACGTATTTGTTTAAATATATACACGGTTTATTTAAGAATCGACTTTTTTAAAAAAAAATTAAAAGATTGTTCAAATGGTTGTTTGTAATCAGTCTGATAGAGTTCACTGTAGTACACAAAATTTTAAAATATCCTATCCACAAGTAAATTGTTTCATGACAAATTTTTAAAATTGTATTCTTCATCTGTTGGACTTGCTAGAACACCAGCCTATCGTCATTTTAAAAAAATCATTCTTTAAAAACCGAATGAACGAATACATACAAAATGCTGTATAAATTTAAAACTGAATAATTCTACTTGACTGAAGATTTACTCAAGTGTTACAAAATATGTAAATTATTTTTTCTATATTCACTGAAATTTTTAATAATCACATGAATTTTCAAATACAATTAATCGCTTGAAAAGAAATATTTCTTTAGAGTAATATAACCGGAATAACACTTTGCACGTATTTTGCTTGTATATACATGCTAATTGAAACTAGATTCAGTCTGTATAATCATACTTGAATTTGTAAATAATGTGCACTCATACTTTATGCACATGTGCTAATATACCTTTAGTTTCCTTTTAAAATTGATTGTGTTTGTAAAGTCAAATGTATGCATAGTTGTAAAATTTGTAGGTCATGTTATAGATTTAAAATATCAGAAAAAAATATATATTTTTAAGCCATATTTATTGATATTTGATGATATATTTGAGTTACATAATATTTATATCTAACGTGGGACTATCATCGATATTGTTTCTGCAAAACGATCTTCCGGTATTACAAAGTATTTATTGAACATACACATGAGGAGAAATGTTTAATTGTTACAAAGTATCATTAAAATATATATTGATTATTTCTAAGCTTTCAAAAGTCTTATTTAGCCCTGCTGTAATTTTTTTTTTTGTATAAATATTTAATTTTCATTTCCCTGAAACTATTTTACGAATAACAATGACCGGCTTATTGTTGTTAAATTCATGAAATGAAAATGATAGATATTTTGTATTTACATAATTTACATTCGTATACTCAATCCATTTGTTTTTGTTAAACAAAAATTCTAGTAATCTGCCATAATTTATCTTAAGTTTACCTCCCAATTCATCAATGAGAGGTAGTGGGTAGGCATATTTAAATCCTTCATAATCTCAAGATCATCATCAAAAATTTTGTACATCTTGCAATTGTTTTTTGTTCAATTTATCAACATTTTGCAAACATTTTCAATAAAATCAATATAGTATTTGCAATTAAATTCAAATTATATGAAAATTATTCCATTCTATCAGAATAGTTATGGAAATTTTCATGTGTTTAAATTGTTATTTTCTGACGACGGCAAAAACCATCCATGCAAACATTTTGGAGCTGGGGATGGCGTGGAAAAGCTTACTCTTCCGACTTCTTGGAAAGTTTTTGCATCGAGAACTAATAGACCAATTTCATTGCATCTATTTCCACCCCAAACCATTGCGCAAATCACTACACCGTCATCTTCAAACTGAAACGTAAAAGATTTTATTAATATCCAAGAATTAAGTGATCCAATGATTCAATTTTTGTTGAATAAAATTATTACTTCAGGATTTGGGCGCTCTACAAATATAGGTTCACTTGGATAACAATTATCTTCACACCACGTTAATTTAGTCTTCTTTACTGTGTCGACTTTTACAAGCTGTAAAATATGTAGAACATCGTACAATTATTTTCCTATGAATTATTTAAATTAAAATCAAGGTTGAATCAAAGAAACGCTTACTGTTCCCGGATTATCGGCATCGACATCAGAACTGATTGCATAGAAGTACTGATATGGTTGACCTGGAAATAAATTAACAATTCAATGATCATTTTTACGGATACACTGATGTAAGTACATCCCGTCATAAAATAAATATGCTAATCAACAATTATAACATTATACCTAAATATTTATCATAATTAATTCTCGGTGTTTCACAGCCTACTGTGGCTAATAATTCTGGCGTTATCATGATTCGACCTCCTGGTAAACTGTAAGCTTTAGCATCGGTATCGTTCAATGTTACCTTTTCACCTTGCAACGGCATTACAAATCTCATTGGACGTCCTCGAAACATTCCAGCGTATTCTGGATTAGATTGCATCTTCTGAAATAGCAAATATGTTTAGTGAATCTTTTTATAATTGTGTTTAAACTTAATTGAAACATTTTTTATAAATTTTACATACTCTCATGCTATCGATGTACATGCACTCCAACATGGCTGGATCTTTATAACAACATATATCTATGACGATATGCTTATCTTTTTCATATTGATTGATTATATGTAAATAGAAGAAACCCTCAGAAGAAAATGTTTGTTGTAATTTTCCATCAGAACGTCTCACAATATGAAATAGGGTCTGAAATTATACAACATTTTTGTTAAAGATACAATAGGCTATTTTTTTTAAGCAGAATCATTAATTGTAGTGGCTTACTTCTTCATTTTTGTACCATTTAAGACTACCAATCATTGGTTGATTGGCTAATTGTGTTTTCATTAACTTATAAACTGATACTGATAAGGGTTGCTCAACAACTATAAAATAGTTTTCAGTTATACCTATAAAAATAAATACGACATTAATTTTATTTACAAAATACAAACACGTTTGTTCTCTTATTTCTAATTAAATTCCACAAACCAAATGTATGCATATATCCAGGATGTAATGGCCATCTTACTGGAACAGAAGCAGTTCTATAAGCCTTCTCAAACATATTACCTAAAATTTTATAAATAAATATACATGAGGTGATTAAACAAATAACTTATAAAAATTTTTGAAAATATACCATCGTCTGTTTTTGGAAAATGTATTATGTTATACATCGGTCCTTTTTTTGTCACTGCCATTCCTAAATTGTAAACATCACCTAATAACAAAACAAGCAATGTTATTTTCGTTCGTCACTTTCATCAATTTTTAACACAAAATTAACTTTATATTATTTAATACCATTATTTAAGACATGTGGATGAGAAGTATGATTTACTATGGAGACATGATCAGAAACATTCACCCGTTCCTTTGTTTCTAGCGTATCTGGATCAATTCTTGATAGGTAAAAAAATGCATTGATCATTAATTTATTGAATAATTTATTTAATAGTGTACAACTAGTAAACTATACAAACCTGTGTATGATGGGACTCTCTGTGAATGTATAAATTTCATCACCAAAAGGGTAAACGGATATCATAGCATTGTCAGAAATTCCTTCTCCGGGTGTAAACATGGCTGAAAATCTTAAAATTTTGCATATATATTAATGATATTATCAAAAATGTGATAGTAATTATAAGTGACGATATCTTTATCTAAATTAATAACAGTTAAATTTACCTGTTAAATATTGAATGGCAAGGATCAGGGACAGATTTTGTGCCAAATTCTGTTACAACTATTCTCTGTGCAGCCTGATTCATTTTATATGTTTTCGATTTGAGAAATCGACATTGATATGTTACGACACCTTTTTCAATTGCAAATCTAAAAAATTATATAAATTTTAAGTTATCATTCATTAGCTAAAATAGGAAAAAAAATACTCTTAAATCTTCTACCTGTGCAATAAAGCAGAACTATCAAAGAGATGCTTGAATTCCATTTCTCCCACTTTGAGCGAGCCCGGTCCATTTCGTAGTAGAGTTCCATTCAACCAACTGGGGATGGTTCCTAATAAAAAGCAATAAAATATTTAATTTTAGTCATTGTTTTAACTATATTTGGCTTTATAATCATATTTAAAAGATCTACGTCTACCGTAGGATAAATATATAAAATGTATATAAATAGATATAAATTCAACCCTTGATAGTTTAACATAATAAATTTAAAAATGCAGTCGAAAAAAGTCAATGGCAATTTAAAAAAAGCTTGTATTGTATACAAACGAGAACAAATTCTATAATAAAATCGCATTAAACAAAGATGATATACATTAACATCAAAGAGAATGCGTATAAAATTAAACACATTATCGACCAAGGAATTAGTATTTATGCACCGTTTACAAATATGTATTTTTTAGAAGCTCCATGGCGATTTGCCAAATTTACTCGTTTTATTTAGCATTTTGTAGGTTTACTGTAATAGAAAAAAATGTACGGTATACATACATGCTGTCGCCATTATCAGTCTAGCTTTGATAGTGGCGGCAGTCGAAGCCAAGCAAAATAATTTTAAAGATTGTGTTGTGCAACGATTTGTCAGCATGAGAGATTTTATTCGATGCAATTATTGCTAATGATATTTATGCGTAGAAGGAATTATAAATGCAAACAATTATCTTTGTGTTTAACACGGTTTTGGCTAATGCATTGTGATTTTAGTTTTGATTGTGTCGAGTGTAAACAATAATTATTAATTAATCATGCAAACATTTCCCATATCAGTTAAATTAAATTGATGTTTTAAGAACAAAGATTTATAAAATCAAGGCATATTCTGGGGATCATTCATTTATGTAGTATTATTGAATGTACAGTTTGTGTTGAGTATATTCATAGCGTTCATTAAATCAATACAAGAGTAGATATATTTTTCAATGCCGTCAAGACAAAAATGAAGGTAAGGACAATCAATATTCATTAAAGTCTTTTGTAAGACTATTTTAACACAAATTTTATATTTGCATTATATTTTCAAATGATTTAATTATATTTTTAATATCATTAATAATTATATTTAATTTGCAGATTTTGAATTGGATTGGTTAATAATTTTGATACTGATTTTAAATCAAATTGAATTTTTATCTGTATTTAAAAATGTTATTAACTATTTATTAGGAGGCTTAAGATTTTTAAATAATAAATTCTATTTGAGCAATTCTCATGTGATAATCTTATAACGTTCAGGATTAGATATGTTTTATTTTGATATAAACACATTTTGATTTATTGCTTAGATAGTTATGATAGCTATCACTAAGAAGATTATTTCAGAGAAACTGATTTTTTTAAAGATTTGATTGAAGAAAATGTATTTTATATGACTGTATTTTCATGGAAAATTAGAATACCTTTAGGATTTCCTTTAATCGGTTTAATGATTTCTTCTTCACAAGACCGCAGCCAAACTGTAGAATCACAATTAGGATATAAATCGCCTTTGGTGTCCTTATTGCATGTATTCTAGAATTAAACAAAAACACCATTAACCATACATTCTTATAGCAATAATAGTTTTTTTATTCGATTCAAATACCATTTTGTATATATTTTTAATTGAAGAATATATGGATTTAATAATTAAACCATCAACAATCAACAATTGAGAAAAGGTACTTTTGCGTTTCCAATGCTATTCGCAATACTCGCTGTTCAAGTTCACGGAATCGTCTGACGCCCGTAGAACTCGTCTGATCTAATATACCCTCTCAGAGATAGGCAACCAGTTCAAATAACTCGATGAATAATATTTACAAATCCATATGTTCATATGAATTTATACTTGTTTCTTAGAAAATAACGATATAATTAGCACTTATTTCGCCTCAAATGCGTCAATTTTTTTGACAATAATATTGTGTCTTGTCGCTAATTTAATAAACATACTTAACGTTGCAAATTTTTATTGAAAATATTGAACATCATCGCTTTGGTAATTTGTGATGGGGAAATCCTATTTCATCGAATTGAAGATTTTTTTTTTGTGTCAGCAACAGTATAATTTTATTGACTTCAATCATTCTCAATATCATAAGGCAATAATGTGAAATTTAAATTACTTAAAGATACATTTATGTAAATTATCATCTGTACGTAAATCGGGATGCACCATTAGGTTACTGTTTAAAAAAAAAATTATAATAGAAAGTGGCTAGACACTACGTTGCTTCCGTGACACTACAGATCATAGAAAACGCCGCAAAACGCCCTAAAAAAGGACGGAGCGGCCACAAGGTTTGCATGTCCAATCGGTCCGCTTTTCTGACCGCCGATATGACGAATGAGCGCCTCGCGATCGGATGCCTTACCTCAAGGTTGTCCAACCTTTTCTGTCTTGGGAGCTACTTTTCAATTTAAAATTGTCTCCGGATCGACTTCTAATATGATTCTTATAGGAAATGTATTTAAGGTGTTTCTTTTTCCTTTGTTCAAACTTAAAAACTCAAATTAGCAGATAAACACGAATCAAGTTGAGCTAAAGAGTTTGATCTCCGGAATTTTATTTTTCATCGTCGGCTGTAAATTTATTTATATAAATAATTTTTTTTTCAAAATTCACGGAAGTCGTCGGGATCGACCAAATTTTCAAAAAGATCGACCGGTCGATCCGGATCGACCGGTTGGACATCCCTGCCTTACCTTAACATGCCTACAAAACGATTACAAACTCTCGTTATGAAACAAATTTGTCTAAAGAATCGGTCGAAAATATGATTGTATTCATTTTATTGCGGGCTAATACTGACTGGACCTGCTCAAGGTTTAAGCGACAACGAAGAGTCAATCAGTGTTGGTTCATGTAAAATAAAATAAAAACCATGTGTAACTCTCGACCGGGTCGGTATTCTGCGTTTTGCGCACCAAGTCCAGTTGCGCCCGTGGCGGGCGCCTGCTTTACCACGCCCTTGTTACGGCTCTCCTACTTCATAACACCCATCCTATTCGTTTTGATGATGAGTTTGCGCAGTAGTTTAGGAGGATCCCAATCTTTGCGATAATTTCTCGATTGTTTAATGTAGATCTGACTGGATTAGGAATTTTATTGCATCGTTTTCTCAGTTCGTTCTTTAAGCCTCTATTACCCAATTTAAATATATTATTTAACATTAAAGTTTTCCAAAAAGAAAAAAAAACAACTTACAAAGATGTTTCCGTCACTGTGTTTGAACACAAACTGAGCTCAAACATAGTCTCAATTTTTTTTTAATACTTTCGTGTCCCCTAATATTATGAAACAGATTATAGCACTATTACATGAAACTTTCGTTTAAAATGTTTATACACATAATCGAAACGGTTGTAGAACGTCAAATAAATCAGTTAAATATCGATTGCAATTATAATGGATGATTTTTTAAAACGATAACGATAAAATCAATAAAGCAATTGAACTTTCTGTACGAGTCATCGCTTCTAATAAATTCGATGTTTTGAGGAAAATTGATTTAATCTGATTTAATATGTTGCTATGTTTTTTTCCGAAATTATTATTGAAGTCTTCCGACTGTTTAATTGACTTCCGTTACCGAATAGTCGCGCTCGTCTATTTCAAGCAACCACTGATTGCTATCATTTATGAGAATAAGTATATGATCGTGCAAACATTTGGCATAGTTATCATTTGAATGTGAAATATAATAACAAACAATTCGACACTCATCTGTGAATCGTTACCATACGGTTACACTCGTCTAAAAGGCTCAATCAGAAAGGCTTCACTTAATAATCCAATTCTCCACGATATCAACAATTTTATTTTATATTCCATCAGCTCATTATTTGGGAATTCCCAAGGGTGTTTTATAATGTATATAATTTTTATTGAGTGCCACCCAAATATTGCTTATATAACATTGCGTCCAGGGAAATGATTCAGTTCTATAAATTCGCATTAAGAATTAAGGACATATTCTTATATAAAAGTATTGTGAATTTATAAAAAAATGTTTGCATTGAATGGATAATGGATGAGAATTTTATAATGCAAAAAAATATGATAGATTGGCTCGTAGATATTTTGTTCTTGTCACGTGTATCAGAACGAGATTTTAGCCGTGACGTTTGTCCTTGACTGGGAGCGCCCTTGGCCATGTACGGGTATCTACAGGGGGGTGAAATTCACCCCCTACTCACCCCACGAACTGAACGCCACGATCCTCTAGGGAAAATTGAGCAAAATGTATACGAACATTATTTGAAATGCTACAGCATGATCATTATATTTATCTAAATTTATTAAAGTAAATATTATTTAAAAAGTTGTGCGATCGTCTAATAGAAACGAAAAGCAAAGGCTTCATGCTCATCGAGCACACACTTGGATAATTGGATATTTGCAATGCTCAAGCAAAATATGTTTATAAAATTAATACTGTAATTGTATCTACACAACAGCAAACAAGATTGTTTTTTTTTGTTGAATCAACTTTCTGCAATAACATCTATTCCATAAACTTCTCAACCATACACGCTTTGGTTGTCAATGAAAACTATTGAATCGTAAAATATCCCAGACGTTGATATGTAACATAAGCTCGTTTACCTAACCGCAATGTGTTAATAAATAGGCACACGTATCAATATACAATCATTTTGATCCTTTTATTATTTCAAATACTTCTCATCATATGAAATTGTATACATTTCAAGGACAGAAACAAGATATAAAAACGGAAATAAAAAATTTTGGACCCATAAAGCAGCTGCTCCAATAATGCAAAATTTTCGACCTTCCATGCAAAAATTATATTTATTGATTCCAGAGTAACAGCATTGTAAAATAGATAATTCCTTTCTAAGTATTATCAAAGAAATGTAACTTGATTAACATAAATTAGAAATTTAAATACACTCAAACCTCTTATTGTGCGATTTCGAAGTTATGCGGTTTTTTTAAAGCAATTTTTTTATTTCATAAAGAGTACGTATCTAGATATTTTTGATAAAATAGGAAATAAATCATCAACACTGATCGAAATTTGGAAAAAAATTATAATTTGGGACTGTATAAATCATATTACATCCGCTATCACTGAATTACGACCACGCCCTTTATTCTGGTTTATATTTTTGAAAAAAAAAAGATTTAGTTTTTTTTTGCATTCTTTCAATGTTTGGACTTTTAAAAATACATTTCCCAAAGGAATTTCTAAAATTCCAACTACTTACGGAGTTATAGCTATTTTAGTGAGGTGGCAACTTGGCCGATCCTACCATAATGAAATCTTTTAACGCGTTTTTTCGAAACTCGTTAAAAGATTCATATCTCAAGTTTTAATTAAACAATTTGCTTCAAATTGCGTACGAATCTTTTCTATATAACTCTCTATTATTCCTACCAGATTTATGCCAAAATGTATTTTTTAACTATTTAAAAAAAATTAAAACAGACAAAATAAGAACAAAAAAATGACTTGACTAAAACTTGAACAAAAAATTTGGAAAATATCGAAATGAAAAGAACAACTCAATTGATTAATGTTTACATCAACATTATATTACTTTTTTTTTCGCGAAACAACCTTTATCATTTGAAATACCTGAAATTATATGTGCGTTGTATGAATTTCAAGGATGATCAAATAAAAAAAATCCATTAAACATCGGACATAAGAAAGATAAATTAAACACATCCACGTGTAAAAAGCTTTCATTTAAGTTAAAAAATATCTAAACGGCATTCTTTTGAAACGATTTGGAATCCAAATAAATTCTAACATTTCAATCCGTAGTCTACTTTCCAAAACTCGAATTGAAAAAAAATCACCAAGCAGATGGGAAATACAAATTATATACGAAACAATAGACGGCTTGATAGATTCAAGAATAGAAGTTATATTTCATTCGGTAAGATAAATATTGAGTCTACTGATGCAAACAAACAGATAACTTAAAATTGTATGGAAAATGCATTAACTCGAACATGATATCCACATTTCTGATGAAATTCAATTTAATTTTATGATATTTAAGGTAAAATTAACAAAAAATCACCATAGAAAATTATACTTTACAACGAATAACAATTTTAAATTAAAAAAGCACATAAATAATGATTTTTTAAATCAAATTCGAGCAACCAAAATCAGTCATTTGGCGCTCGTTATATCCGAGTTTGACTGTCAAACTTGGCCTAGAACAGGAGTTTTTAACGTTATTGTAGTAACAGAAGCACTTAAGATTTAGGAGAAGAGGGACGAGCGCAGCCGGATTAAAAAAAAGATTTGCACACATTTTAAACATATTAAAAAATAGTATAAATTTATGTATGATTTTTATTGGCAGCTAAATTCCAAATGTTTTCAGTTAGTCCGTTCGATTTTAAAATTATGTCATTTTGTATATCTAAAATTTCTTCTTTAATTTTTGGTGAGTTTTCTTGAAGAATTTCTGCTTTGGAATTAGCAATTTTAGAAATGTGAAAGGGTTTAAAAAGTAATGATTTCGATTATGGAAAATTGCTGAAATCTATTTTAAAATTGCTCTAAAAGTGTCTTCAGATGAGTAATAAATAATGTTTTGTCAAAAATATTTTTAACAAACCTTATCAAAATATAATTGATATTTGTGATTCCCACACAAATTTATTATTCTTTATTTTTCGTCTTAAAGTAACTTACATTGTTCAATATAGAATTGGCAAACATTTCATTCTGAGTCAAATTTTATTCTCGTTTGTCTTTGTTCATGGCCCAGTTAAACGACAAAAATGGTATTATCGAATCACCAGTGTTTCTTTGTTGTTTGGGACTGATATTACCATGAAGTACATCAAAAATTTATCATATGTGGGTGATTAAGTCTGTTTTATACCTCAAAATTTACTTGCATCGCGTTTGGATCTGGAAGATCGTCATCCTTAAAAATAATAAGGATTTATTAATATTTTAAATTGGTCCTAAATTTATTCAAATAATCGTATTCTGACTTAACATTATACATGGTAATGGGAAAACACCACATGAAAAAATATTTGTCTAGAAAAGTTTTTTATAAAGATTGCCTATGTCAGATCACATCAAGAAGAAAAAACTATTATTAAAGAATCACTGGAATTCGCTCGCAAATACGCGATCATCCTATCATACAGGTTAATAATTAGCGTTTTTCTTAACAATGAGTATTAAAATTATGAAATATTTTTTTAAAATTGTAAATATGATATTATGATCGAAATCAAGTAGAAATTTGATGATTTGGATTGTTCGTGTTTTCCAGTTATCCGTGTTTGTCCTCCCCGGCAGTCCCCCAGATAATCGATAGTCTACTGTAGTGAATGATCATTATTTTTAATCCATTCATTGAAGATTCAATGCTAATGAAATTCATCATTGAGGATTTGGTTAGTAAATATCATAGTTGAGATTGATCTTCGTTGGAGAATTCAGATGGTTAACACATTCTGATCCACTCACTTAAAAACGCGTGACGTTTTTGTAGGTCCATTTACGCGCAAACGTATGTTTTTTTTTATTTTCGTCGAAAGATGGTATTATTTTTATGTTTTATCGTACTTCTAACACCACTTTTATATCTATAATAACAACTTTCTGGTAGTCATTGAAATTTCTGGTAGCGTCGATGACGAACGATGATAACGAGTCGAAAGCTTATATTTTCTTGAATGTTAGATATGATTTTTTCTTCAATTGTAGCTCTTGTTAAATTTATAAATTTATTGAAACTGATAATAAATATAAAATGAAGTGTCTAAGGAAACGTACCAATGTATGTATTCACGCGATTAAGCGATCGGACTAGTAACTCAACCATCTTGGATTCAAATCTACATGAGATGTGGCTGGAAACCACATTTTTAAAAATATATATACGCAATGAAAAACTATGTCGAGGTGATAAGTAATGATGCCATAAAAGGGATTGTTAAAGCCACTAATATATGTATGCGTGTAAGGAGTTGCTCTGATGGAATGATCTTGAAGAACAACTAATGAGGAATATTGATTTGAGAATGAGCTGATGGAATGAACTCGGAATAATATATGGATATAGGATAACCATAATATTGATTAAAGATTACAGCTTGAATTTAGATTGATGACTATATTATTTTAAGCATTGATTTTATAAGGATAATCAATAGGATGAACAAAGAATAAAAAGTACATCATAAGGGATACACAATCGCAGTTGCTGTCATATTTAATCATTCATATTCATATCTGTTAACTAATTGAAGAATTATACAGATTTTTACAAGTGGAATATTATTTTTCAAGTTCGTCGAAACTCGCACAGATTCCAGGTGACACTTTTTTCGAAGCACTGCGGCTGGAATGTGTTAATGAAGTTCTTCGGCGTTCAGCTCTTATGTGATTAAATATGCACTTGAACATTCAGCACGCCTTTCTGCTACCTCTTGCTGGATTGTTTGGTTGATTTCTAATTGCTAAATTCTTGAAATGAACCGGAGTCTGACATTACGTGATCTTCTTCTGCAATAGTCTCTCTATCGACCTACTCTACTCTATTGACCTATTTCTTTCCATTTTAAAATGGAAGATCTATGCTAAGGATTATAGAACATTTGAATTATGATCGAACAATATGGAAATGTTGCAGATTTAAATCGTGATAATAATAAATTAAAATATTCTTATATTATAAATATGCACATATTTTATTACTATTCTTCTCTAAACAATGGCTTTTGTTTGGTTTTCAGTGTACAAGTGTAACTCAAGCTGTTTGAGTTCACTGAATCATATTTTTTGCTTCATTCAATTAAACAGCTGAAATTGTATCCAAAAGATATCTGACACCAAAGGACACTTTTTCATATCAATTCTGGCGAAACCTTAGATATTATAACCAATACTGAGATTTGATCGAATTACCAATTTTTTGCCATAGTGAAAGGTGATTTAAAAAAATATCCATCCCGTAAAAATCAATTTACAATGGGTAAAGACAATTTCAACGTTTCTATTAAAAAATACCACCCTCTATATTCACACTTACTGAAACGCCCACATGTTCAAGGGTAGGAAAATAAATTTTGTTTTTACTCTACGAACACGATCGATCGATTAAGTTACTTGTTGGAATAAAATTGAATTATGTTATTTATATTTGTGAAAAATTAGGGCTCCGAATGGGAACGACACCGAAAACCAATAAAATCGTTAATTTTCCTGGAACGAAAACCATAAGCAAAACGATATAAATGTTAAGAACATAACCGAAACCAAAAACAAGATAAAAAAAAATAAAAATCCGTAGCTCGGTGAGAAATAATGAGAGATTAATATCAGATAATTTGATTTTTTTTATCAAAACATTAAATACACTTGGGTCTGTTTTTATGCGATAGATACGTTCCACGGGGAGTCGCATAAAAAAATATTCCATAGGAAACTGAAGGATAAGTTTCATTATTTTTAAAAATCGCATAACTTCAAATCAATGTGATAGAATGTATCAAAAATCGCATTAAAAAGAAGTTCGTGATATGGAGACATGCAATTCTTAAGCTCGTGTTTAGGGGTCCCAATCGAATATTCGAATATTCGATATTCGAATATATTTGCCCCTTTTCCAATATTCGTATATTCGAATATTTGTAAAATTAATCGAATATTATTCGTTATATATTTTTTAAGAAAATTGCTCGATGTTCTTCTGCCAATCGAAATAGCAACACAGAAATGCAAAAAAATGCCAGGTTTATTGAAATTATTTTATTGAATTTGTGTAAAGTTTATTAAAAACCTATTCAAAAATATCGCTCATGCCAAAAAAAAGGGTGATATTTTAGGTACTGTCGATAAAAACAAACTCAATGACAACTGAGAGGGTTTTTTCAACAGCAGGCTTAATAAAAATGAAATTACGGTCAAGCTTAAAAGTAGAACGTTCAATGCACTTTTTTTAAAATATGTATTGCTGAAAAGTAAATAAAATTCTGATCCTTTTGATTTCGCTGAAACCAAAAACCTCAAAATTTCACTTGATTTCTAGCCTTTGTCTACGAGAAAACGCGTTGCGCAACAGAAGATGATACTTCTCGCCCTCTTTGTGTGATGGGATCAAGAGCCTTCCTTCCTGAGGAAATAAATTTATTTCTAATGAAGGGAACTTTATAGAAAAATAAGATGCTCCATTTATATTTTTATACAATAAGACTAATGAAAAATTCCGGGTTATATTTGAATCACCTTCGTCTACATATATAAAATATTCGAATACTCGAATATTCGAATATTTTACCAATTTCACATTCGATATTCGAATAATTGATTTTACGAATATTTGGGACCCCTACTCGTGTTGTATTTTGAAAGCTCGTTCAGAATTTGAGACATGTAAAATAAATAGATTTTCTAATTGCTAAGTTGACTAGCTTCTTGTATAATATTTACAGTAAGGGGGGAAGGAGTTCCTTCGACTTCAATATCGTCTTCAGTTTCATAGCTGCCATGTAAAATAAAACGAATAATAGCATTGTCATTCAACGGAGTATCCTCAATTCATCGTTTCGTTTTAAATAATATATTTATATATATAAATTAGCATTAATTTAGTCCAATTTTAACCTTTAATACCCACTCAGTAAACGATTAGGTGTTGATTTTGAATGCAAATTTCCCACGTTGCTTCGGTGCTTCTTTCGTTTATTAATGAGAAGTTCAAAAATCTATATAAAATAATGGCATTAATGTTAAAATAAATGATCGCTTACACACTTTCATTTTTATTAAAAGCAGGTGAACGTTCGGACCTATGCACGTTAATCAACTTATATACAATGGCTTCCTTCACATGATTTGCAGGGTGCTACTTATATTTAACTAAGGGCACGTTTAAAACGAATAATAAAAATTAAAAACAAAATTGCATTACTCAAATGTTTTATTATATAAGCAATAAGAGTTATTTTTTCTTAAAATAATCAGATTATAAGTTGTTTGCGTGAATGTGCCAAATAACATTTTTATTTGCATAAAAAAATCCCATTCATCAAATCATACTAATAAAAATTAATAGTGATAGTCTTTTTATTACAACATATGTAGTACATAAATTCGGTAATTCCGTTGAATCTTGAAAGTTGAAATCTTTTATTGGGTCGATGATCCATGATTTGTGACTTGATTAAAATAATAATTTTACTGTGTTTTAATTTAAAAAAGATGTTATAAATCCATACATAAAATTAAAACAAACCATAATCAAAGTACACTTTCATAATGACACATCCTTGTGTTTTAATGTCTCTTAATTACATAGACACGGAAGTGCAGCTCCAGCTGTTAGCATAAATCACCTAACAGAGATTACATTCTCTTACTATGATTAAAAACTGTAATTATTTCCTCCCACATGCAACGTGTTAGTATACAACTATTAAAAAAAGTGATTATACATTTGTATATAATAAAACATTATCTTTGGGTATTTATTTTGAGGCACTAAAACAAAATATTAGTACAGGCAGATTTCATAACTATTTATATCAATCATCAAATCGGATGTGTCTTCCAGTTTGAGTGAGCGAAGCACCTGAAGCAACAAACTGTTGTGCTTTCTTTATGAGTCGATCACGTCCACGCATTTTCCTTTTGCTAGAAGACCGACCAGAATGTTGTCGCCTTAATTCTTCCCAGTATAATTTTTCTTCTTCGCCGGCCAATATCCTTGCCTCGGGAAATATTCCAGATGATGTAAGCTACAGAGAAATATAAACAAAATAAATTTTAAAAAATCTAATTTTTTTGCATTGAAATTTTTTTCAATAAAAGCAAATAGAGAAACCTGTTTTGCAAATTTATTTTCATCCATTCTTATATAAACATCGAACGATCCTTCTTTGACATCAACAAATCTAACATGAACGTTAGCTTTGGTCGATTGTTTTAAATTCTTAACATCAAGGCATGGTTCAGCTAATCTAGCCAATACAATAACCCCTTCTACAAAAGGTATTTCGGGAGGCTGTGATAATGTTCCTTTAGAATCTTGATCTTCACTAAATTGTTCTGAATCTAGAAAAAAATCATACATAAATATACATTTTAATTTAAAATATAAATAATATCAATATGAATTACCTGGTAGTCCGGATGATTGAACGGGACCTCTGCTTTGAGGCAATGTATGTTGAGTGCGTAAAACTTGTTTTAGCACTTTCATATGTTTTCTCTGCAGATTTAGATATTTATTTCGAAGAACTTTCCATTCGCACTTTGAAAGAATTTGTAGACCTTTAACCGCTCCTTCGAGACCTCTCTTTGAATAGATAAATAAAAAACAAACAGATATGATTAAATAACAATGAAAAGCGCTTGTTAAAAACAAATCATTATATTGATTTTTCATCTCAATTTTTACGTTAGAAAATTGTAGATTTTGACCCAAAATAATAATTATTTTTTCATCTAAATTAAGTCCCAAAAATCTCAATATAGATACAGATAGCTTGGTACAGACTTTATAAAGAGTGGGCAATAATTTTCCGTACTAGGCTAATAATTTTTCTTATATGATTCAGCTACACGCGTTTTTTTATTACGATGTCCCAATAACACTACCTTACAATTTGCCAAAACAGATCTCTATGTATTTCATTATTGATACAATCGATTCCGTTATTTGTAGTACTTCTGTGTCACTCTTTTTTCTCTTGGTTTGAATAATTTACAATGTGTTGTACTATGAATAGACACCAAATTGACAATAAGATCATTTAAAATAGATCAGGTTTTGGGGTTATCTTCACTATATGCTTTTTTGCGTTGATTATCATCATATATTCTCCGCTTATATTTAATTGTGAATGGATTTTATTTCATGTTTCATGCATAAAACACCTGGTCCAAGGAAACAATACCAAGAAAGAAAAAAAAACTAATAAACATGTTACAAACGATTGCTGATAGTAGTTTAGCCCTATCGGTCCGGAAATCATGAGACAGAGACGGCAGGCTTGCATAGTAACCCTGTGCATTTAATTTCGCAACACATTAATAGGCAAAAATAGCTGAACAACAGAAAGCAGACACCATGCAAGTTGAACATTAAAAAATATTCCGAAGAAATGAAGGAATATTTTATGTTTTAATACAGCCTACTGTCTTAACCCTTTCACACCGGAAAAGGCTTAGTAGAGTAGTAGAGGTAAGCTATTTTTTAACACATCACTCAATAAGTTTGTAGGATTTTTCATCTTCATTCGTTCGGTCTTTTTTTCTTCGGTCGTTTTTTCACAAATTTTACAAAAAATGTTACGAGGTAAATTCAGAAAATAAGTGTATTGTGAATATAACAGGCTGTGGTTTTTCCTTTTTTGAGGATTGGCAATACTGAGCGGTAGAAGAATATCTCCTGACAGAGCGAGCATCACAGTAATATGGTAGTACGTAAATTCACGTTGTAGTGTTCAACTGCATGAAAAATGGTGGTAAGAAATCCCACCAAGTGAGAGCAGATTAATAGCCACCCCGAGATTCTTAAGCAACTTGAATTGGAAGATGAGGATTTTCTGAGCTCTAATGTGACTGGAGATGAAACATGGGTAGCTCATTACATGCCTAAGTCAAAAAGAAAGTGGTTGCACCAATTCCTATTGTGAAACCCTAAAAAAAGTTCAAAAGGAGGAGAATGCTAACGAGAGGAATGTGCTTGTTGCATGACAACGCCTGTCCTCACACAGCCTTAGCCACCAAGGCGCTCTTAAACTCATTTAGTTGGAATGTTTTGAACCACCCCTTTGTATTTTTTTAATTGGCACCTTTAGATTATCATCTTATAACATCCTGAATGTACACACGTGTGGAATTAAATTTTCTTTAACGAGTTCTTCGAGGAAGGCATAAAAAAGTTTGTGCTCATCGCATACATTGAACTGGATGACAATTATGTAAAAAAAATGGTCAATAAGTGTACCAACAATATCCTGTAATTTTCTAAAAAAATATACGAATTTAGTACATTTACTTTCTGAACATGCTTCATATGTGTCTCACACATGTATTTGGTTCTGAGTGTTAATTTTTTAATGCAGATAAACAAATTGCAATTTACCTTCCATACTTCCAATATATTTAAATAAAATCTCGCATAAGATTTGATAATTAGATGACATATTTCAGGGTTAATGAAATTTAATACATTCTTAAAAATTACATTTATTTTAAAGACTAACCTTTCCAATATCTTTATGTAGCTTCTTCTTATCTTTCTTTTTTCTTTTACGTGGAAGTTTTGTCGTTTTTTCATTTTCATCAGGAGGGCCAGAATTTTCCAATTCACTCGCTCCTTCAGAAAATTCAGCAGTATTGTCATGAGGTGTACTCTGTAAATTCAATTACAGCATTCAATTTTAAAATAATAAACAAATACTTTGTGAATAAAATTCAATAGCTTCAATAATGATATATTTCACAATCTCATTAGAAACCACCCTTTCAGAAAATTTAAACTGGGATTTGCAACTCAAATATAATAGATGATGGGGAAAGCCAATGATGCAGGTAGAGAGTCAGTAAAATACAGTAAAACATAAAACTAATTTTGTTATCATTTTTACATAAATAGTTTAGTTTCGTAATAGTTTCAGACAGCCCTTACAATGAATTTTTATTGAGAGTTTGTTACAATGGCATATTCTTACCAAATAAATGGTGTTAAAAAATATAGCAAATCAATTAAATGAAGGACTAATTAATGCTCTCATACCATGGCAACTAATAAGGTAAATAAAGATTAAATTTTGTGGTGAAATTTGTTGAAAACATATCACGTTTACATGAGGCATATTTATATACAACACAAGGTAAATATTTTATCTTTCCATAAATGTTAATGCTATGGTAAGCTTATTTCTATTATGCTATTGTAAGCTTTCAAATATAGCTTGTGTAAATCTTAATGATTCTTGCACCTATAACTATATACTTGATACATATATAAAATGTATTAGCACAGATAGAATATGATATATATTTTAGATAACTGTGTAAGGTGGGGGAGCAGTTTGCAAGATTAATAGCAGTCCCTTGCAGAAATCATGAACGTGATACTGAATTTTCCTTGTTCATATCAATTGACAATTCTTTGCTGAGATCAAATGAATGTACCCTTTTATAAAATGCTTTTAAATGGTTATTAAATATTTATATGCGTAATACTTTTCAGTTTTAACTTAAAACTATAATTTAATTACCTGTAGATAGTCAAATACAATAAAGTGCAGTGTAATTTATGGACAGTTGATGCAATGCGGAGAAAGGGACGGATCATAGGGGATTAGAATCCAACAACAATGGTGTCAGTATACTTTTCAGTTTCGTTCTGGTTGGAAGCCGTGATTTAAACAACTAATTTTGGTTTCAAACAATTAACATGGAATTTTATATGTGAAATTCTGGAGAGATTTATGAATATAAAGAAAGTTGGTTAAATATCGAATTGACAGAAAAATCTATAATCTAATTAATCTATCAATGTAAATAATAATGGAGAATCTCTACGTGTTTTTCAATGCCAGAGATTTAGAAAATAAGGTCTGAAGTTAGAGAAAGGATTGAGTGGATGACAACATCCTTCGTGCTGAAATTGAATCAAATCCAACATTGACTATACGAGAATTAACAGACAAGCTTAGATACTTCTAAAAAAGTATTCAAATACAATTGAAAAAAATAAGAAAGGCCATAAAACAGGGGGTGTGGATTCCGCACGACATTACTGATGAGATCAAGTGGTGCGTGCAAGTATGTGTCATGTTTTAATCGATAAAGAGAAGAAACAACCATTTTTACACTAGCAACATGATAATGCGCGACCCTATAAATCAAAGAAGACCGAAAACAAAATAAAGGAACTCAATTGACAAACGATTCTACATCCACTTTATTTTCTTGACTTTGCTTTTTCCGACTATCGTTTATTTAGATTGATGCAACATCATTTATCGGGGGGAAAAAATCATAAATATAGAAGAGGTGAAATGAGGAATCCAAAAATATTTTATAACAAAACTCGTTGAATTTTATTCTTCCGGAATCAAAAAAACATTTAATAAATGGGAAAAGGTTGTATCTACTAAAAGATAATACATTGTAATAATGAAACTAATTAATAATGTTTTTGTTTGAATTTAACTCTTTCATTTAAAAACGACATTCCTAACGGAACAATCTATTAATTTGAAGTTATTCCTTACTTAATATTTTTGCAATTGATGATAATGTGACCATTTATGTTAACTCACCAATTCTAATGGAATATTCTCATCTGCAATACCATCTTCTCTATTAGAAATCTCTTTATCGTCGATTTTTAGTTTTTTCGCAGGTGGACTGGATTCATTTTCACATTCCTTGACATCTTTTTCAGAATTAGAAATGCTTCCATCATTTTTTTTATCGTCTTGCTCAGAAGCATCAGTTTGAGTGTTTGTACAACTTGATAATTCTTCAGCTTTAATACTGGATGGCAGTTTACATCCCATAGCTTCAAAAGCTTCCACACATTTCTTTGCCTCTGCAGGTGATTGAAATTCAACAAAAGCGAAACCCTAAATAATAAATAATCTTTAATGTAACAATTACAATAATAAAACATAGAGTAGAAATAGGAAAAAATGAAAAGATATATAATACCTTAATCTTATTTGATTTATGAAATTTGGGCAATGACACATATGCCACGTTTCCATAAGCTTGAAACACTTCTGTCACCCATTTCATATCAGCAGCTGCAGGCAGACTTTCGACATATATAGTCCGCGCATCAGCATCATATGGAACCAACGGTGTAATTCTTTTTACCTAATAAATACAATAATTTTATTGCACAATTTGGCAAGAAATATCAGATTTTGAATTTGACTGTAAAATTTTTCATATTAACGTCATAAAAATACATTACATACCTTTGTTCCATCTTCAGATATCTCCAATAGGTTAGATTCACTCAAAGCCTTTGCTATATCAATAGTTTTCTCCGTTAATGCTTTAATTTTGTTGAAAGACAAGAAAATTTCAATAGGAACAAAAGGATCTGTCATTATTAGCTGGGATAGATAACGGTCTTTCGATAATGACGCATCACTAAAATAAAATTCCATCTGCTTAAGAATCGAGGCATAAAGTAGTTTCTTGCGATGTCTGTGTCTCTTTTTTTGAACCGTGCTTTGGTTAGGATTCTCTTCTACAGCCTCAATGTTCATTCTGACATATAAAATAAATAATGCTATTAATAAAACTTAAATTTACATTTTATTAAATACGATCCATTAAAGATCATACAGTAATCTAAAATGACTTGTTAAAATATAACTTTAAAATAATACTAATTTGCAGGCTCAATTACACACTATTATTGATTGTATTTGTGGCAATAATAAGGCTGAAATAGCCATTTCGGATATATATGCACAATATGTAGCATTCAAGTACAATGGACATTATTCTTCCATAAAACACTTTTTCTAACCAATAAAAATGTATTAATATACAAATGTATGACAAATCCATCTTTAAATTAAATATATTCGCAGATGATTAACAAAAATGGGCGATATACAACGTACTTTTATAGGAGATACAGAATGTTCCCGGTTAGTTCGAACCAAAATCGGCACGGACACAACTGTCAAGCACGACGTCGGTTTTGGTCTAAGTCTATGTTTGAGCGACAATGAACAAAGTCTATAGCAGTATCGATTTTCTACCAATACCCAAATATATATAATAAAAAAACGGCGTTTAATAACGGCCGAAATATTATGAAGAAATTGATTTTGATTATAATATGGTTTTAAGAAAATATTAATTGTGTTATTGGCTGAATGTTATTATTTTTAAATTCAAACTATTTTAATATTTAAATACGTATTTATTATACGTCCTATATTTATTATTTAAGATGAATATTTTATTTGGTATTCAATTGTATTTTTAATCGGATATTTTCATACGTTTAAAAATGAAGTTATTGAAAATTTGATTTTAAATTGGGCTATTTTTATTGTTTACGTGTTTTTTGAATTCTTATTGCTTTTGTTGTAATATAGATGGATAGAGATGTTATATATTTTTTTTACGTTTTAGTGGACAGTGGAGCAAAGTAAGGTGCGAATGTGTTATCGATATTGACTGGTCGCGAGCGCAGAGTAGCAGAGTGCGCGGAGCGTGTCGGGTGTGCGCAGAGCGCGAGAACTCACGACGGGAGAAATATTGATAAGAAGTGACAAGAGTGACAGCGGCATGCCCGCGGCGGCTGCGCGCTGAAGAGATGGCGGCGCGCGGCCTTCAGCCGCTCGCCATGGGGGAGAAGTTCATCAAGTGGGACGAGGTCAGCCGAGCGCACAGCCCGCGCCACCCCCCGCACAACCCGCGCAACCCGCACCCGCTCTCCTAGATCGCCGTTCACCCTCACCATCTCTCCCGTCGTCCGTTACTTCCTCAACGCTGCACATCTTCGTTCATCATCTCCATCGATCCCTATTATACACATTTACCTCTGCCGCTTTATCCTACTTTTAGATCTACTAACGTCCGACTCATTCAAAAATATACATAAGAATATTTAAAACTAATGCACATTCACAATATTCATCATTTTTTAATTGATCAATCAGTGAAATTTTTCACATTAATTCGATGAAATGAAGCATTCATGTGTTTGTTTCCTCAAAGAGATTTTCCACAGGTTGTTTTGACATAATTTTTCATGAACACACAATATCACACATACAGGCCTTAAATAAATATTATTAAAAAATAGATAAATGACACTCAAAAAATGATCCAAATCAAACATCCATTTAACACGATCACAAAAAAATCGCAATTGACATACATAATATCTGAAAGCGAAAGCAAGTCGTTCCAAATCCAGAATATTACTTCAATTCCAAGTAAAATGTGATATGCTCGTCTAAGATTGGCAAAACTTCAAATATTAAGTGCGGAAATAATATTAACATGATAAATTAATATGTCAAATGCCATATATAAATATAATGTACGCTTTGAAATGGGGCCATGTGTTTTTAATACAAAACAGTTCACGCCTCATAAATTTTTAGCATTTGTTAGCTTCTCGCATTATTTCATTCTATTCATCCGATACACTCAATAATCCACTTAATTTCATCTCGTTCGTTAGATTTTATGCCTGCATTTAAATTTTATAGCATAATGATTTTTTAATGCACGAGAACAATGAATAATATTTCTAAAAAGATTCAGTTCAGTATATCGGAAATATGCCCCCATATCAGTGTGAAAATATTTTAACAAATTAAATTTGACTATTAAATGGCCATTATTCATTGTTCTCCGACTTTGATTAGATAACCGACACAAATTAGAGTGCAATATTGTAACTATAGTTTCTGGAAAAATTGCACCGACAAGTGTGGCAACAGGTGGCTAAAAATATCGTCTCTTTTTTAGGATCGCAATGTAAATCGAATTGAAAAAGTAATTTGTACGCTTATTAATTATAAACATATATTTATGATAGTAATTAATTAGGTTAATATTATGTAATTAGCTTAAGTATTACTTTGATTTTGATCTTTGAATTTTATGCATTGTTAATGGAAAATAGTTAATTCCCATTCATTTTCGGCATTTATGTCTTTGTACTGAATGAAAGTAAAACAATGATATAAGATGATATAATGTATTTGAGCTTAAGAAATATAATAAATTAAGTAATAGGAAAACATATAATTACTATTGAAACGGAATTCAGTCAGATCTCATTTTTTTAGCAATGATTTCAATTGAAAAAAATATTTCTAATAAGTGGAATTGTTATCTTCAATTTATCCTAAGTATTAATTCAATTTAATTTACAATACCATGAAAATGAAGAATAAAAACCATATTATTTTAAATAGTGTTGAGAATATATTTTTGTCATATTAGAAAATATTGTATAAATTGTCTGCATTTTTTCTATGATCGCTCGATTTTGTCCATAAAAGTGTTTACAAAAGAGTCTACATTTATTAAAAAATCAAACAGGTGGTTCTTCAAGAATCTACTATCAGGATATAACATTTCATGGTAATTTATAGATATATATTGCATAAATACGTAATAGAACGAAACATATGGATTAAATCGATAAATATGGATTAAGATAATGTAAATCTTATGAAAAAATGAACGGGGACTACCGCCGCGTAAACGATTGGTAACATTGAGTACTGTTGGATTTAATCAAAACTTTATCTTTCCAATTAACTGCCGCCGTCCATATATTCTACAATAATTTATTACAGTAAGCCTGCTTAATATGTAATATGGGTAGGCGGTTGTCATGTCTGGAAGTATGATGAAATGAAGCGAAGAATGAAATTAATACGGTATGCTTTGAGTACATTGTGTATGATATATTCAGCTCATGCGTTGCGCTATTTCTCTACAGTCTTTTGATCAATGCATTTTGCCAGAGTTGATGTATAGTCGTGTAAATGTGAAAAATGAATATCAAGAGTATGTCAAATCAAAAATAATAAACTCCTCTGATGGCTTTGCAGTGTAATATACTGGGGAAACAAAAGGCGATTGTAAAATAAATGCACGGATAACAGAAATGGTGGAAGATTTGAATAGACTGACAACGTTGAATCAAAGAGATCAATGACGAACGAATGAAATTGCTGACAATTAGAATGATGCTTGAAATAATATGACAAAAATAGAAAGACGTATATCGGTAGTGCCAAATACGTGTGCCATTTTATTTTTAATCAATAATATATTCTCCCTTTGAATCTATTACAGTTTGTCATTTGGTCAACAATTTTTAAATTTCCCTATTGTAGAAATTCTTCCGTTTAGAAGCATAAAATGAAGGAAGCCGTTTTTTAATATTCTCTAGTTTTGCAATTTTTTATATCGAAAAACTGTTCTACTGTAGAAAATAAATAGTATTTCAGGTGTTTTTTAAAAAAAATATTTGATCCCACCACGTACCTCCGTGCCCGTACTGTGACCGATTTACACCAGTCATTGCAGACATACACTTGCAATAAACAAAAAGAACGCACCAAGCGTAATAGTCATTTAAACAGGGGGTGCTGCTGGGAACGTTCTCCTGCTCCACCGTAGCTGCTGCAAGTATTTGTAGGGAATAGGGTTTTGGATGATTCACTACCGTTCTGGCTGGAGCTGCTGTACATTTATTCCGTACGCTACTAGATCTGCGTGTTCAATAGGTCCTGAAGCGAAAGCTCTGACACTTTGCAGGAGAACTTCCCGATCGATCTCCATGCCCGGGTATGGCCATAGTACGTGATCCGCTGTCATGTCTGTATCTATGCAAGGACACTCCGAGAGACTTCCTAAGCCAAACCGATGGAGAGATGCCTTGAATTGTCCATGTCCTATGAGGAACTTGGAAGTCCAATAACATGGAACAACTCAGCAATACGTCAAACGATATTTAACTGAGCTAAAAAACTTGTATAAATGTCTTCCATCCTTCTCGTTCATCCATCTTTCTTGCCATGCAGTGTTACGTGCAACAAGTATCCTCCTTTTTCCTAAGAAAAATGTACACATCCAGATGGCAAAACCAGTCAGAATAAACCGAAAAATGACTGTTTTTAAGCGTATAACATAAAACATTACAAACTTAGGTGTCTTATGTTTTCAAAAACTTTTCTAAACAGAAGTATAAAAATGGCACATTTTTCCACCCATTTAACTATGTATAATATCAGTGCTAGAATCGCCCTCAATCTTCATCAGATGTCAATTAAGTAATCACTGCGTGTAATAACAGCACGGCCAGTTTTAATTGAGTGCCATGATTTGTTTACATAAATCACTTTCGCATTGATTCTCCAATATCTAATATGATAATGAGAGATACATATTTATTACATTATAAGGGTAGAAATTTTCATGATTTTCGATGACGTCTGACGATTTCGATTTAAAAAGCTGACCTACTGCGACAATTTATATTTATTTATCATAAGAATGCATTTCAAACAACGGCGGTAAATAACCATTGATCTAACGGTGTATTTAATCTCAAGCCACACCCCTTGAGTCCGATAGTTAAGTACTAAAACGTACATTAGTCATATCTTTTATGGTATTTTTTTGTTTTTAAGTGATATTGTTAATTTCGGATATATGTACACTTTACGGTGCTTTGTTTTCTTTTACGTTGTTTATCATATTTTAAGCCGAAAGTATGAATTTAAATTTAATTGTAATATTTTATTATCTGGAAATGATTGGCGCAAGCAAGATTGGCTGAAATTCACATATTAATTAGCAATTTAATATGTGAATTTCAGAAAAATCATTATCGTGCACCATTACATTATCGTGTATTGCAAATATTGCATTATAATATTTGCTACAAGACAATTATTCGTTCAGGCAATCTTCATATTTTATACTATTCTATTTGATTGCATTTTTTTTTTAAATTATGTGCGGAAGGTTTTATTTCTTTTTTGGATCTATTTTTTTCATAAAACTGCAATTGACAAATATATTTTGTGTTTAGGATTCTGGAACTGGGACCCCCGTAACACTTAGAATCGATCCAAATGGATTTTTCTTATACTGGGTGGATCAAAATCATGAAATCGATCTCTTGGACATCGCAACTATTAGGGATGCAAGAACAGGCCCATATGCAAAAATTCCAAAGGTATGAAAAACATTGTATATTTTTAACATAAAAATTCTGTACGTTAAACATTCCGCACGATGCCGATATGATTCTTAAGATAGATGATATAAAAACGTACTATTTTATAACAGGTAGCATATTTACATTTTCTTATCATCACGCTGTATTGTTTGGTCCTATAGTTATTTTAAATTTATCAGTTAGTTATCAAAAAATCTTGTTTATTTCAATAGACGCTTAAACTTTATCATCAAGAATAAACAAACATAGATTTGTAGATTTTTATGATGTAATTCCATAATATTGGGATTTATCTCAATAAAATGGATGAGTTATAAATAACATTATCGACAGAATCGTTTTATTTAACATCATGAACAGTTTTATACTTCTGATTGATCGTTTGCATATAAATAGTGGAGAACTGTTTCATTGTTAAAATTGTACTGTACCAAGGTTGCGCTGTATCCGCGCGAACATTCTTTATTGACAATTTTAGTTGTTAAGCTCATTACGTTGAAATTTGAATCACAATCATAAATTATTCTCTAATCTCATAGTCTGTTTAATATGGTTTTCTGATTTGACTGAAATTTATTTGCATATCATGCCCGTGGTATGTGTATGTAAAAATGATGCTGATGATATTTTATCTCAAAAAAAGAGATCCTTATTGTAGTAGCGTAAAATAATTATGATACTTGGGTCAACAAATATCACATGGCTCTAATTTATGAAAATTACGCGTTTATATGCTACATAATATGGTAAAATTTTAGATATGCATTATAGATATCTACTGGTATATCATTAAATTTATGATTTGACTTTATTTTAATGTTTTATAAAATATTCTCGGCGGAGAGATTTAAATATCAAATTCCGTCATGAAACAACTCTGGAAAGGCTCAAATTTATAATTAAATTAGGACTAAATGCATAATTTACCTAAACGGGGATCAAGTCCTGTAACTAAAAGGTCACCTCCCTCTAATACAGAATAAATGTAGAAGGGTATCCGAGTTGATGTATTCCTCTATCGTGGCTTTAGAAAATATTTTAAACCTTAAGTCATAGTAAATAAATAAAATTTATTATGTATTTAATAGAAAATACATTTACAAAATATTTTGTATTAAAAAGCTGACTCGCTTTAACAGCTTTTAATTAAGCTTATTTAAAGTAAAATGAATAATCAACTATTCATTTCATAAATGTTATATTAAAAGCTTATATAATTCAAGCGATAAACTTAGATTTTATATTAAATTTGAATTTGACATCCTTCGACTATATGCACGTCAGAACATAGCAAAATTGTTTTTTTTTTAATCTATGTCAGTATGATATATATTAGATGTGTAATTATTATCTGGTCCAATTTTTGTAAGGAACAAATAAAGGGCTCCTCTTTCGGAAATATTCAGATGGTTTCACTGTTTGATCATAATATGATTAATATCGCTAAAGCCTGATTCAACAAGATATGACGCAGGGAAAGGTGTCAATAAATTTAATATAATTTTCTACATATTTGGATATAACGCAGACATTATTTTTTTTAGAAATTAAGTTTACTCTCATCATCATATCTAATTTCTAATAGTTCTTCTTGAATAGCACACAATATTCGTTCGTTCGTGTCGCGAAAATAAAAGGACAGGGTTACTATGCAAATCTGCCAGTTTACTTCTGAAGGAGTAGATTTTGCAAAGGAGTGGTGATACTCGTTTAATGACGTCACTCCAGAACAGTCAAGGGGAATAATAAAATTGGTTAATGATAAGAATGATGCGAGTATCTTATTTATCAAAACAAATGCCTGTTCTCAAGACAACACGAACAATCCAGCTTCGACTTCAAGACACTCATTCTGTTCTTAGTTGCTTATTTCATTTAATTACAACTAAATTTTATGATGTTTAAAAGATTATTTAGAATACGATTTTAGATTACGACGATATAGAATACAAATATATTTCAGCTAATGAAACTGTTTAAAAATTACTGTGACTTTTATAATGTTTCAAGTTTAAATCATGCAATTTTTCTGTGTTCACTTTATATGTAATTTAGGATGAAAAGTAAATTTCAATTAAATAATAATCATTTGTCAAAAAATTAAAGCTATTGCTCATTTTTGCATTCTAAGTAAAGTGATGTAAGTGTTTCTACGCCCACTTGCAAATTAAATCTAATTTTATCCAGACAGTTGAGGTCAAGGACAAAATGTCCCATGACTTAAAGGTCAATTTCTAACTATGACATAAATTTTAGTGGCAGGCTAGTCTCTGAAAATAATCCAAGATGACATATAATTTGAATAATTGATGTTCTGAATTTTTTTTTCTCTATCCTCTCTGCCTATGAATATTATCTCGATGTATTTTATTAAAACGTGTATGAACCTAATACAATATTTTCTTATTAGTGTTTTATTAGTAGTATTATTTGCAAAGTTAAACTCTTTTTTATTCATTTTAAAGCGATTGCAAATACGATTGTATCTTAAAGACACAAACATTTTACATCAGCAATATTCCCAAATATATTTTTTGTAAATGGTAACGATTTGTTTTTAGTATTGTAAATATTTAAATGTCTGCAGCCATAAGGGTTAACATAACATTTCGTTATTTTCATCTCTGTAAAAGTTTTCCTTTTCATCGATTTTATATTCCATTAAAACTGTTTTTTAAGGTATAAAATTTGTTTTGTATATATGTGTTATTTGATATATAAATAAGTTTTATTGCCGCTTTTTCAATTATGTGTATTCGGGAATGCGTGTTGTGGAATTATTGCCGAACACATATGTGAGAAGTCAATTATTACCCGAAACAAAGTGTGTGATTTATAAATAAACAGCTATAATTGTAAATTACTGCTTCGGCCATGTGTTTCCCCCAATGTTTATTCTGATTGTGTTTATATTGAATTGCGAATCTACAACACATAATGGAAATCGTCAGTTGTCAGGTAGATTTGCCAATACAAGTCAGTCAACCGATTTTCTCCAAATATTCTCTCTTAGAATTGTTGGATATTGTTTGAAATATGGCATTAATTTTAGATACAGTGTGATATTACACACTGGATTGTACATTTCTTATAAACATTGTGCCGTTTAGTATGTATCCTAGCTTCAATTCTACATTATTTTCATTTCCTTTTTCGTCAGTTTAAATTGATGTTTAAATTAAAAAAAAAAAACAATTAACACATAGCTTTAGCCATTCATTTAGCACGGTGAAGACCAGCAGGCCTCCTAAATGAAACTCCTTTTTCAGGAATTCCTCCCAAGTAAATGATGGAAAGATTCTCTCGAGGTTGATACATTTGAAGTTGTTTTTGAGCAAAAGATATCCTGTCTGCAGTAATATTTTCTATGATTTTTGAGGATGTAGTATTACAAATTACTGTTTTATTATCACTTTCATCAATTTTCAATTGTCAATTGATAATTTTATTAATGGTTTATTTTCATAAAAATGAAGTTAAATGTGACTGTACAATTTTCTTATTAAATATTCCACAATATAATGTAAACTCCATGTAGAGTTTATTCCAGTTTGATAGATGAGATAGAAATGTTGACAGGCATATTGTATGTATATACAACAATTGTTTACATTGGATTTGCCAAAAAAGAAACTATGAGATAAGCATTATATTAATTTTAATTAACTTATTTTATCTATAAATTATGTGGAATTTATTTTAGCTTACAGATTAACAAAACGAATGGATATTTGAGAACATGTTCCGCCAAATTTTATCTCTACTTATTACTTTTCTACATATTGATTGCTATAAGATTAAATACTGAAGCAGGAAAATAATATCTGTTTTTTTTTTTACAATTCATAGGATCCAAAGTTACGACAAATTGTCACCATGGGATCCCAAGATACTTTGGAGGAAAAGACTGTTACAATATGTTATGGATCTGACTTTGTTAATCTGACGTTTGTGAATTTTTGTTGCACAAAAAAAGATATAGCACAAGTAAGTAAATCTACATTCAAATTTATTGATTAAATTCTCATTATTTCATAACATCAATTCATATTATTTAAATATTTATTGGTATTTTTACAAAAAAAAGTATAAATGTTTATTTTCAGCAATGGACTGACGAGATTTTCCGTTTGGCTTATAATTTGACTACAATAAACAGTCCCACTATTGTATTTTTACAAAAAGTGCATACTAAGTTAAGTTTGGTTCTAGATAAAACTGGTAAAATCCCAGTGAAAAAGTAAGTTCTTAATTCATTTTCATATTATTTTCTTTGTCTAATTTATTTAAATTAACAAGGGCTCCCAAAAAGAATATCATTTTTGTCGTGATTGCATTTAGCTGTTCATTGATTTCCAACCCTGTAAAACATATTCATCATCCTTTTTTTTATAAATGTCTGAAAACTATATTACTTTTATAGTATGCAAATATCAATGTTCAATGTGAAAAAAATGTCGATGTAAACCGTGTTAACTTTTGAATATTGATTTGAAAACTTATCCTGGAAGCGGAAGGTTAACCAAATTAGATATCTTCTTATCTTATCATAAATATCAGCTTTTAGACCAATTGCAAATTAATTGAAATGCCCATGCTCAAGGGTACAAGAATAAAAAGCCTTATCAAGTTGTGGCAAGAAAGAAGATGGATAATAGTTTAACTAAATTAATGTATGGTGAATGCTATTTAAGAGCTTTTGGAATTAAAAACACTATTTTATGGAGTGAGTTTATTGCAACTTTAAACCACTGTACAGGAATTGTGGTCTTCCACTGCACAATTACAGATGAAACCATTTGGACCTAATATTTTTTGTCATTACTATTAAGCAACTTGACCATATTTTTAATCATTATTGTGGTTTTAACACTATCAGTTCTTGTATTTTAATACATGTGACATTACCACTTTTTGGTTTACTGTAATCAACTGTTGTTGTTGCTTTAGTGGGATATAATAATTGGTTGCCCATCTTAATTGGTTAACTGCCACAAATTTTTATAGACATGGCCGAGAACTTGTCCCATATTTGTTAGTAATAATTGAAGATACGCCCAGAAAAATATAATAGCTCAATTTCGTACATTGTATTATATTAGTAATGTATTCAGATTTATATGCAGGAAATTTGAATGTGCATTTATAGTGATCGCTGGGATCACTCGACGCGCCAAGGAACAAACACGTGTGTCTCATTTTTCACACCTAATGGGATACATATATTTGCATTCTTCGATTTTTTTTTTGAACATGCGCTTTTGAAATAACTACAGTATTTACGTGTTTTAATTTCATGCTCGCTATATAAGAGAGTGACAACTCTAGCTCATTTGAAATTGATACTTCTAAAATATCAACTAAAAATGTTCAAAAAATCCTCAATTGTACATTAAATTAGTGGCTTTTAGCAATCCCTTTTATGGTAACCATTTCGACATGATTTTTCATAGCGTAAATATGTTTTTAAAAATGGGACTCACTAACCCCCACCTCCTGTAGATTTAAATCCAAGATGATTGAGTTATCAGTTGTGATTGTGATGATTGACCATTTAATCCTGGGACTACCTACAAGTGTTATTTTTATAATAAATTCAAAATATGACCTATAGGGATAACTTTTGTTTTTTTTTTAATGTTGCGTTCATCAGGTTGCGATAAAATTTCGTCCACTTATTGCTAAGGATTGCGCAAGCAACATAGGCATAGTCTAATATATAAAAATCAATGTTTATATGTCCGTATTTAATGCGCTACTATATTGTTCATCCGATTATGATAAAACTTTGTCAACTTACTGTTTAGACATGCGGGAATAACATAGGCATACTAAAAATATTGTTTGTGTACGCAGTTTATTACGCAGTTATAAAATAATTATATATTGTGAAAATATCTAATTTTAGAAATTATTGTAAAACAAATTAGGCAGACAAATAGTTTTTCATAATGGTTAAATATCTCGAAGATAAAAAAATGATGAAATTGTGACAAAGTTATATCCGACGAGGGAAATATTTTTTTACATTCTGCATATTTCATTACGTTCACTTTTTTAAATTCATAAATGAAATTTTTTTCTGGTGCCCCTGAATAATTATTAATATACATCACTAATTCGTTTTTTATTAATAAGTTTTATTAATCTTCATTCTGAATTAATTTTAACATTGATATTGATAGACTATTTCGATTTTCCAAAATTACCAATGATTATTGACACTCTATTGTATTCTTTTTGATAATAAACCTTTAAGCCAACATAATATCAGTCAATACTGATTATCTTTAGTACCAACTTGTTATATATTATATTTTCATATTTCTAATAATTGTTTATCTTCATTGCTTTTTTATTTGAATATTGTTATCACTATCTCTCATACATATTGATAAGATAGCACATTTATAATTCATAACAAAGAAATTTAATCTCTAAAATAATTTAAATTTAACACTAATTGAAATAATTAACTGATTGTAAATGAGTTTGATTTGATTTTTAGTATAGTACGTATATTTGCCCAAAACAAAGAAGATAGGAAGAAAGTCGAAAAGGCTTTAGATGAATCTGGTCTTCCGTCTGGGAAAAATGATACCGTTAGTCCATCTAAATTTCAATTTGAAGACTTTTTCACATTTTATAAGAATCTCAATCAGCGCTCTGAAGTAGAAAAAGTTTTTGAAGAATTGTTTGTATAATTTATAATATTCTTATAAAGTTTTAATGATTTCGATTTTTTTATTTTAAAAATGATTTAATTTTCAAGAACATCTAAGCGCCGTCTCATGTCCACATCTCAACTAGTCGATTTTTTGAATCATACACAAAGAGATCCACGGTTAAATGAAATTTTACATCCATATGCTAATACGGCCAGAGCAAAAGATTTAATCCATCAACATGAGCCAAATAAATTCAATGCACAAAAAGGACAACTAAGTTTTGATGGATTTTTGAGGTAATTATTATATTAAGCAAAGCGCTCGCTCTAACCCTTATGATCTTATAAATAGTCATCGTTGTATGTTTTCATAAAAATGAAAGAATCGCTTTTGGTTATTTTCCAGATATTTGATGTCGGAAGATAATCCCATAATAGCAAATAGTAAACTGGAGTTGTGTGATGATATGGAACAACCAATGACTCATTACTTCATCAACTCATCACATAACACTTATCTTACTGGTCATCAACTAACAGGAAAATCTAGCGTTGAAATGTATAGACAAAGCTTGTTAGCTGGATGCAGGTAATTATTTTACGCTTGAAAGAAGTACCATTTGCTCAATATTTGTTTATACTAAATTAAAGTGTGGATTTATTTTTTTATTAAGGTGTGTTGAATTGGATTTTTGGAATGGGCGTACCGAAGAACCTGTAATAGTTCACGGGTATACATTTGTGCAAGTGATTAGCGCTAAAGATGTGTTGGAAGCAATAGCAGAAAGTGCATTTAAGACATCTGAATTTCCTGTGATATTAAGTTTTGAAAATCATTGTAATCCTCGGCAACAGGCTAAAATAGCCAATTATTGTCGTGATATCTTTGGAGACATGTTACTCGACAAACCGCTTGAATCACATGTATTAGAGCCTGGTATGTTACGTTAAAATATTATAATGCAAGCGATTTTATTGTTGCTTAGTAAAAAATTTAATTTTTAGGTGGTAAGATGCCTCCACCTTCAATGTTACGAAGAAAGATAATAATTAAAAACAAAAAGAAACACCACCACCATCATCATCATCATAAGAAATCTTCAAATATTGGAATTTCTGAAGAAACAGGTGTACCTCCGACTCATCAAGGAAATGGTGATATTGGGACGACCCATCATTCGCATCAGGTTTTTATTGACTATTGCTATTTGACAAAAATGTGAAATGCAATATTAATATTGAACGTTATATTAAAAACTAAAAATAATATTTTTAATCGTAGCTAACTCGCCAAGGTTCAAAAGATAGTTCAGCGTCATCCGAGACAGATAGTTCTTCAGAAGACGAAGGAAACACTACAGCAGGATCAGTAGTGGTGGCAGCAGACGGCATAGAACCAACTGTAGGAAGTGGTGCTGCTGGAATTCCTGGAGTTCCTGGTGATAAATCTCAACAGGCAAAGGAAACGGAAGCGGGCGCTGAGATATCTGCCTTGGTAAACTATGTACAGCCAGTTCATTTTAGCAGCTTTGAAAATTCTGAGAGTAAGTAAAAAATGAAAACGGTATGTTTTATTCGAGGAAAAATGTATTAAAAACATACAAAATATAATCTGTTTCTTTTCCAGAGAAAAATCGTTTTTATGAAATGTCATCATTTGATGAAAAACAAGCCACTACATTACTCAAAGAGAGACCAATTGAATTTGTTAATTATAATAAACACCAACTTTCCAGGGTCTACCCTGCCGGAACACGTTTTGATAGTTCAAATTTTATGCCGCAGGTATTATGTCTTATTCATTTTAAATTGATTAATTTAAATTTGCAATCCCATTGTAAATACGATCTTGTGTTTTTAGGTCTTTTGGAATGCAGGCTGTCAACTGGTGGCTTTGAATTATCAAACCCTAGATTTAGCAATGCAGTTGAATCTTGGTATATTTGAATATAATTTACGAAGTGGTTATTTACTCAAACCTGAATTCATGAGACGCAAAGATAGGTTTGTGTTTTAATATATCTTAAGGTTAATCAGCTATTCCAGCACCATATAGCAATCCTTCGTCTTCTTCATATGCAAACCGTTTTCAAACCGTCTAATAATGTTTCCCCCTTTAATCCCTCTGGAAGTGTAAACCAATAAAAATCAATTAGACATGTCCAATATAAAATTTAATTTAAAAAGTATAAATTTCTGTATTTAGGCGTTTAGATCCATTCGCTGAATCTACAATAGACGGTATAATTGCCGGGACAGTTTCGGTTACTGTAATATCTGGACAGTTTCTCACAGATCGACGAGTTGGTACATATGTTGAAGTTGATATGTATGGTCTCCCTGCGGATACTGTTCGTAAGAAATTTAGAACAAAAATCGTGCAAAATAACGGAATTAATCCAGTTTATGGAGAGGAACCATTTGTTTTTAAGAAGGTAGTTAATTTATGAAACCAATGACTTAATTATTATCAGTTTTTATGTATGACTACACTTTATAAAACACATTTATTTTAAGGTCGTTCTACCGGAACTGGCATCAATTAGGCTTGCAGCATATGAAGAAGGAGGTAAATTGATCGGTCATCGTGTTTTGCCTGTTGTTGGGCTTTGTCCTGGATATCGACACGTTAATCTCAGAAATGAACTAAGTCAACCGTTACTCATGTCTAGTTTGTTCTTATTAGTTGTGGTAAAGGTATGCAGTTTTTTTATAAAACTATTTAGTTGCGTGTTTTAAATATATTTCTAAATAAATTTAGATATTTTAAATTTCTATATGATTTTACTAGGACTATGTGCCAGATGGTCTCTCTGATTTGGCTGAGGCATTGGCAAATCCTATTAAGTATCAAAGTGAACGTGAAAAACGTGAACAACAATTATCAGTTTTGACAGATGATATGGAAGTTGAAGCTCCAGAAGATCAGTTAGGAAATACTCCAGGTTATTTTGATACTCTTTTTTACTGTAGATCTTTAATGTCATGTAAGTTTTAAGAGTTTTTATTTTATTTTTATAATACATATTACTTTTGTATAGAAATGAAATGGACGCGATTGATAATCATAGCGTGTTAATTATTTTTAAACAGCACAAATTAAAAAGGATGGGTCATCAACGCTTAAGCAAGGTAAAGGTGCAAGTTGGTCTCCCAGACATCGAGCAAGTGTAGCAGGCCTTACTCATCAAGGTTCACTTCAACAACCTGCACCGGCTTCTCTAGTCGGAGCATCGTCTTCACCAAATATAGCTGCAGAACCAGTTCCTGTTCCTACTAGCTCTCCGGCCAGTGTACCTCATCCTATTACTGTCGATGGAGAAAATGATCATAAACCTACGACCGAAGTTCAGGTATATTCAATAATGCAAATGTTAAAACATCCTCGATAATATCTTAACATGATTATGATTTTTTAAAATTATTTTCCAGTCAACGTTAGATCAGACATTGAATGTTGCCGTTTGTGGAGAATCATTGGCTTCTGAAGATCTGGAAGCTGAGTCTTTGGATGCTATTCTTAGTAGTAAATCAGTTCGAGAGAAACGGGCAGAATTGGAAAAGAAAATGGAGACCCTTAAAAGAAAACAAGATAAGGAACGAGCTCGTGCAATACACGGCCATCAACGCTCTTGTGATTTGTCATCTTCAGATTCAGCTGCCCGACGGACCAAATTTTATATGACTAATAAACTTGTAAAGCGCTTATCTAGTAAAAACATGTAAGTAGTTTAGTTTGTATAATGCACACAAATAATATGCATTTAAATTTAGAACTATGTGTTATTTATTCATATTTAAATTTTAAAAAGGTTTTGTATTTTTTTATACAGAGAAAATACTATTAGTTCTGACATCACAGGAGGTAATGCTTTAGACAGCGAGGGAATGGCAGGCACATCAAGTGAAGCTGGAGGTCTTCTTCGTGAACATGCTTCTCAAATGCAAGAGCTACGTGATCGATATCACGATATTATATATAGCCAAGCTGATAAATATCTTAAGCAATCACAACAAGCACAAATAAAGTTATTGAGAGTAAGATTGTTTTATCATATTATTCATTTCTATTGAATTGTTAATATTAGCTAAAAATAATGCTGGTTGTAGAAAAAAATATATACTGGTATCTAAATATTATGATTGATATTATAACATTTTTCTCTATTGGAATTGCTTATGAAAGAATATAATCTGTCCTTATACAAGGTTTGAAGTCCATACAATATTAGGGTTTGCGTTCCAAAAAATTATCAAAGATAGTAAATATAATATACCATTCATTCATCATCGCTATCACTTATAATTCTTTTTCGAGGATCTGTTGTGGATTTCCATCATCAAAGAACTCTGGAGTATTTATGGTTTTAGCCTTCAAATATTCGGTAATAATTCTTGGATGTCATGAATATCCATGTCATCTAAACCTTCTCCACCAATATCACGACAGATGTTTATTGTCTTTTGGTATTCATCTTCTATTGATGGTAAAACATTTTCTCCAGAGACTACTTCTGGACACAGATTTTTCCAGCAAGAATTTAAATTAGATTGTTTCATTTCTTTAACGGATGCAGAAATAATATCGACACAAATTCGAATAGAAATATTTTTCCAGGCTTATGGAAGCATTAAATTTTCATTGTGATCGATGTATCCTAATATGTTTTTAAGTATTCGACGAATATCATATGCTTTAAATATTTAAACCTTGGTCAATAGTAATTATTTAATTATGTATAATTTTTTCCCTTTATGTTTAAAATCCAACAAATTAATGAAATCTACAGGTTGAAGTAATCACTAGTATTATAAAAATATAGGGTAAATTAATTAATTAATTTTACATAAAAGTAGCAAAACTCTGGTAACTACGTCACTGTAAAATCCTTCACATGCCGACCATAAGATGACAGTTCCAGAACAATTGAAGATCCCTACGATAAATGCGCAATTGCCGGAAACAGATGTCTGGTTCTCATGACAATCAAATATTCTTAAGATCGATGTGTAATTTGAAGTGTATGTGAAGCTTCAAGAATAATCTAGAAAATATTAGGATAAATCTGGTATAAAAGAGTTGCGGATAGCCAGAGTGAGTCAATTTTAGTTTAGTCAGTCCTGAGTGAGTTTTGACAAGCTTTCAGTTAGGTATTAGGATTCAATCGATCGTCTTGGCTGCAGAATGATCTTGTAACTGTGATCTTTATCTTGTTGTAATAATTAAGACCTGCAACTAACTGTTTTTTCTTTGCTCCATCTCCTTCCTATGTGACCTTTTCTATAAACCAATAGCGAATGGACTCAAGTGTATTTTAATATTTCAATTTAGAGACTATTGAAATAATTTAAATCAATAAATTGTTATTTTGTAGGAATATTTTTTTAAAGAAGCTATGAATTTGTTCTCACACTTATATACGTGCATGTACAAGTGTGCAGTAACCAATGTATTCATGTGATAATATAATAATATTTAAACATAATTTATTTTAAAAATCCAAATAAAAATTTAACAATCATTTTGTTTTTATAGAATTTGTTGGAGAGGGAAACTGAAGAAGTTATGCGGAGATTACAAGCTGCTCGACGTGGTGAAGTAAAAGCATTAGCCAAGGTCCATAAAGACAGAGACGAATTAGTTCGTATAAAACGGGAAGTTGCTTCTCAGGTAATTTATGTTTGCATAAAATACACTTGTTTTTATTTTATAAAGTGATTTCAAATAATGTTTGAAGTAACCCTTTCGGACCCGGCAGACACGCTACGTTCTATTGTAAATCCACTTTCTGTCAATTCCACCACAGCATGTAACAAACTTGATAATGAACCAAGCTCAATAGATGAATCTTAACACTGTTGATAGCACACAATATTCGTTCATTTCTTCGGAATATTTCTTAATGTTCAACTTGCATGGCATCTGCTTTCTGTTGTTCAGCTATTTTTGCCTATTAATGTGTTGTGAAAATAAAAGGACAGGGTTACCGTGCAAGCCTACCAGTTTACTCTTTCTGAAGGAGTAAATTTTGCAAAGGAGTAGTGATACTCAGGCTAATAACGCTACTCCAGAACAATCAAGGGGAATAACAAAATTGGTCAATGATAAGAATGATGCTGAGTATCTTAATTATCAAAACAAACACCGTGCTTTCAAGACAACACAAACGAAAGTCGTCTTATCTTTGTTGAAAGAACTCAATAGGTTATCCAACGATAGCGATTTCAGTTAATTATACCTACATTTTATGACGGTTAAAAGATTATTTAGAATACGATTTTTTTGGTGAATAGTAAGGTTCGATTATATATTGAGACTCAAGACACCTGTCTTTGTCTTATGATTTCCGGTCCGATAGGGTTAAATAAAGTTTCTTTCAGTGTAGTATTAATTTAATGGATGTCACTTTTTCTCTATTGGAATCATATTTTCATTAGGTTGTAGAAAGAGGAGTGGCGGAAAGAGTAAGATTGACCCAACTTTATGATAAACGTCGAGAAGCTCTTTGTCGACAGCATGAAAAAGTACGTCAGCAATTGGCAACTCACAAAGAAAACGTATGTATTTATTGATATCGTTATTTTTGTATAGTTGACTCGATTGAAAAATTAAATATACATGTATGTTTTATTTTCAGGAAAAAAGCGCACTCTTGCATGAATATGAGAATTCTGTAAATACACCTGACAGTGATAAAAACACAGGAGATGGCAATGTGCCTCTATAAAATATGATATATTCTGTCACTCTGTTTTGAAAATTAAAATCTTTGTGTAACTTCTCTGCTACGATTTTATGCTATTTATTACTTTGGAAAAATAACACCTAAAATGTTTGACGTGGCACAAGTGTGTTGAATATTTTGACACAAAGTGTTGTTATTTCCGAAGATGCCATTTTTTCTACGGATTGGTTTGTTTTTTTACGATTGTGTTTCAAAATCTATATGTTAGAGTTGCAGTTCCGCTGTGACGTTTCTAAATGAATATAAATTCAGTAGTCATATGAAATGCGAAAATGATTACTAAGATAAATACCTATTGCTGTTTTGTAGTTCTTAAGTGGTGTAACTGTGTATACTTGTCTTTTAATTAAAATTTAAATAAGGAAACATTTCTTATTGCAAAAGCATAAATATAAATGCATACTATTTATTGTTCGAAAATCTACTGTTACTAAGTCTGTTTTTTAGTTTTTAAGTGTTTTTTTGTTTGTTTCTGTTTTCATCATTTTACTTAGCTCATGACTTTCGGATGTTATATTTTTTTCTTCCATGTCTACTTCTAGTCATTTTTGTTTATAAAAATATAGTTCAGATGACATTTTTTCGTGTTGATTACTAACTCGTTTCATATGATGAAATATTGTATTTACTAGCAATTTTCAATGGTAACATCCATAAAGTGGCTTAAAAGGCAAGTGCAATGTTGTTAAATTGTAAAAATATTTTTTTTACCTGATTTTTTTTTGATATTCTAGAAATAATGATTTTAGTGCATTTAAACAACTTTATATAAGTCATCTTTTTAATTGCCTTCATTGGTTTTGTATTTTTTTTTTTCTTTCTAAAAGTCATGGGCTGATTGCATGTTATTAAAATACCCCTTCAAGTTCAATTTTGATACGTTTGGCAAATATTTTTACAATTTTTATTTGTCTGGAAAAGCATCTTTTATCCATTTCAAGTGTAAAATTGTGCTTTCCTTTAGAACTTTTTCTGTTTACAAAGTAATCTCAATATTTTAGCACGTGTATGTTTTTTGTCAGCTTATGTTGCATGAAGGGGCGACTTCTTATTAAATATTACAACTGTTATTTATTGATATTAATATTATAATGTTGTGTAAGTAAAGTAATTAAGTGAAAAAGTGACATTACAATCATTTTTTAAGGATTTGGAATATGGTTGTTCAGGTTTAATAAAACCTAAACTTGTTTGGTTTTAAATAATGGAAGTCGTTTAAGGGTAATGGTGCTAAGTTTAAAAAAAGTAAATATTCTGTAATAATTATGTCAGATCAATTTTGACTGTGTTTTTAAACGGAGCTTGAATTCATTTTTTTTCAATCCAGTTTTCGTAAATTATGTGTTATCATAGATCATATAGCATAGCGCAGATAAATTATCCTGATCAACGTGCAATATTTTTTTATTTGAAGAATCCTCATCTCATTGAAATTATTAAACATATTGCCATTCATTTTATTTTTTTCTGTAAGTAAATTATTCATAGTATTTTATGCTGTATGTGAACTTTTTACGCATCTAGTCAAATGAACACATGTAATATTTATTATGTTATAGTTGAATCTTAAATTTGTTTTTATTTATGATTGATTATCAGTGCCATGAAATTGTCTGTCTAATCTTGCCATGGAGTATGCCATTTTTACTATAGCACTGTAGTGTGTTCTAATTAGCTTAAGACCACGTTTTAGTTTCAAATTACACATTTTAAATATAAAAAAATATACCCAAGGGAAGTTTAGGGTTTGAATGTTTACTTGTGGCACCACTTACTCTCTAGTCTTGAAATCGGCAGTTGATAACGCACATGAGTTATATTTTTTTGATATATCACAAAATATTGTTTTAATATCTGCATATATAATTAAGTTGTTTTTAAAATAATTTTAATGATTTTTTCTAAAGGTTTTTTTTAGTGAAAATTCTACTTTGCTTAAATCTATTATTATTTACATATTTTATATATAATATTTTCAGAAGTAAATCTATTTAAAATAAAAACAATAATCATTGTTTTATCAAAGTATTTACAATTAAATTTATTGTTGTTACTTTTGAAAATTATATCGCACAGAAAAGCATATTTTATGTTGCTATATTTTAACTGTTATAATTTTTAAATGTTTATTTATATTGGAGAAACCCGAAAGAAATCCATTTTTTATACAACTCTCAAATTATTTAATAGTTAAGTAATTACTACGTCTAAGTATAATTTTCATTGTTATCATTTATGGACATTTAGCATTAAATTTAAAATGATTTTCTGGCTTTAGATACATAATTTTCTCAACGCATATGTGTGTGTTTACCCTTTGACGAGGGAAATCTTTCAGCGAAGAATAAAATTAACATTCATCAAATAAAAGTCATTTAAACAAATATAAGCTGATTGAACTTGAACAAGAATTCCCAAAAATAATGGATGTATTTTTGGCTTCTTTCAGTAAAAAAAAACGTAGAGAATTTTATCCAACGAAATCATAACGTTTACAAATTATGAAATATTTGTATATTGAAAAATGTGTTTTCTTTTTTGAACAAAAGCACTGCTCCTGATTTTTACTTAAGCTTTAATAGCGCACTCATACTCTTTTTTCTTAAGCAAAGCATTAGATGTTTAGCAATTTGTGAATACTCTTTGTTAATCTCTTTAAATATTTATTCTTTATAATCTCATTTTCTTGGAAAGAAATACATTACTATTTCATAGGATAAGTCCGAGGACTCTTTAAACTATAATTTTTATGAACAATTTAAATGCAATGAACACTATTGTATTTTAACATCGTTTTTTTTTTATAACATAACGAAATTTTGTATTTCAAATTAAATTATTTTGAATATTATATATATTATTTGTTTTTTTTTTCTTTTCAAATTCTGAATCTTCTATAGTTCTTTTTGTTCTTATTATTATGTGAAATTATCTATCCTTTTACTCCTAATTATCAAATTTGCTTGTATAATTGGCTCAATGAACATGAGAATAAATAAGCACCATAGCAAATTTTTTTGAATTATATAAATTGAGTTCATTCATTGACTCGTTTATATTTAGTCTTAAATCTAATATAATATGGAAAGATTTTCAATTGAAATATGTACAATGTTGAAGAGTAAAAGGTATTGGATGGTTAAAAATATTGAAAATGTACACAATCTTAATAGTAAAATAATATTTGTTGAAGTTCTTGTAGAAGACTCGAGAATTAAATTTAAATTGCTTCTCACATTTGCATATAATATCGGAATTCTAGGGTCATCTGAATAAAAACCATGTTTAACCTTTCCTTTACTATGGTGTATTTACTACACTGAGTCGAGTTGTAGTAAAATTGTAATAATGGGAATTTTTACAACATTACTATATTGAATCTCGATATATTAGGGAGACCCATAAGTAATCAATTATTTCGAATTAAAACCAAAAAAATATTGTTACGATTTTATTTTAATTATTCAATCAATTATTTGATTTCCATTATTATTTATAACTCTTTGCCATCTTTCAGGCAAAGTTTCAATCTCTCTTTTATATAAAGAGGCAGACTTTGACGGAAAATAGTTATATAGGTGAATTTCAACTTCATTTACATTTCAAAACGTCTTATTTTCAATGAAGTGTTTAGGTAGCAGTTCCCAATTGAGTTCCCTAATTTTTCCTGGGCTACTTAAGCTGCACGGGGTCTGGCATTATCGTGATGCAATATCACGCCTTTTCGGTTGACAAAATTCGTATGTTTTTCTAATAACTTTGCATTTACTCTGTCTAATTGTGAGCAATAAATTTGTGCATTGATAGTTTCTCATAGTTTTAGAAACTCAAAGTGTATTATCCCACCACAATCCCACCATATGCTCAAGAGGACCTTTTTTATAGTCAAAGAAGGCTTAGGAGTTGGTACAGCCGGTTGATTAGTTGAAAGCCACTGCTTAGTTCTTTTAACATTGTCGTATACTATCAATTTTTCATCACAAGTTATAATCCGGAATAGAAATTGCTCGTTAAGGTGTCTAGTTATAAGCGATGTGCAGCAACTTATGTCAGTTGATCCCTGTTCGTGTCGGACAATTGGTGAGGAATCCAAACGCCCTCTCTGTAACTTTTGCCAATCGCGTGCAAGTGTCTTTGCACTGTTGACCAAGTAGCCCCAAGTCTTGACGTTGTTTCTGTCACACTTAATTTTGGATCTGAATCCACTAGCGATTTCAGCAGCTCGGTATCGAATTCAGTAGGTCTCCCACTTCAGTGGTCATCAACTAGGCTAAAATTGCCACTTGAGAATCTTCGAAACCATCGTTGACACTTGTTGACTTTAACCTGGCGCGTCGAATTTGTACGTGCTGATGAGTCATTGGCAGTTAAAAGGTTAAGAATTTTGCCGTAAACACTACAAATTTTCTTGGATGTCTGTGTTGCGTTACAATCAATTTTAAAGTAAAAGAACATGTTTTTCTGACGGCTGTGTGTCTGACATGGTGTAGATAACGAGTTTACTTTTATCTGTTGGTGAATAAATGAGATTTAGAGTCTACTCAATAAGATACAACCAAATGTACAATCTCTAGTCGACGCGTCAGCGATAACTGACATTTAACAACACGCTCTCAAAATAATTGATTACTTATGGGTCCCCCTAATACTATCTATATTGATATATATATATATATTATCGAATATCGATATAAAATATAATAAATACGGGACTTTAGAATATCATATGGCATACTAAATACATAGCATCGTAAGGGAAAGGTTAAGAACCTTTCACAACACAATTGATTTGCTATTAACGGAATCAAGTAACTTGTTTCACACCCCATTTTAAAGTTTCACATAAATTTAAAATTTTTGTGCGCCATGTTTTGAATGCTTGATATTTATTGATTGTGGTTTGAATCGGCTTTTATTTCTTAACGCTTTCTCTATTTCATATTCTCTGTGATGTATATGAATACCTCTTTCAAGATGGTAAATAGAGTTGAACGTAATTAAAATGGCACATGGAAAAGCAAAAAAACGTTTTATTTCAGATACATATTTGATTACCCACACCTTGAAGCATGATTAGATAAATTGATTTTATAATACTCACAAACTTTTAATCAACACGTTTTCCTGTAAAGAGATGTTATAGACTTTTCTATTAGACATGATGGTACTAGAAAAAAATGTCATTTTATAAACGGGAGTGAAAAATACAATTTATTAATTCAATCTCATTTATGATGGATTTAAAAACAACTGGCTAAAATATCAGTATTTTACTACTTTTTCGACAACAATGACCTCAAATTATCACAACGTAAAATGCGTATATTTTTTTAATACTTCGATAATATTCGATTGATAAAAAATGCTTGATTTAATTTACATTTCATTGAACAATTATAATTGGATTTATACAAACATTAATAGGTAAGAAAATAACGTTTTATTCTAGTATCGTTATTATTTAATCTCATTTTTAATCACTTTCATGGTGCTGAAAAATTTGATTGTTTATAAGATATGTTTTCATTAAGCTCAATATTTAAAGCACGACTAATTTAAAAAAGTTAATGAAAAAGTTATATAAACAACCAATTCTCAGTTTAATATTTATAATTCCGTTTAAGATTCTTTTTGATTTGTTTATAGTCGAGTTTGTAGTTTTTTATCCCCCTTCATTTTTCATAAAAATCTGATTATCTATATTACATTTCCCACTTAATTTTCAAATACAGATTATTAACTATATTTTTTCTCTCGTAATAAAGATCTTTTGTTATTAGAAACATTCACAAAAATATTCTTGTTCCAAAAGACAAAGAAAAAAAAACATTCCGAACGTCTATCAGAGTGAGTTTACTGTTCTGCGAATTTAAACTTCAGGGTAATATGATACATCTAAATTTATGATCCAAAAGTATTTTCTTAAAAAAATTTTCTTCTCATTTACTCAAGACTTAAAATGAGAATAGAGCTATTGATGTTTCAAAACACTTTCTTAAATGGCTTTATTGGATATTTATTTTCTGAAATTGTTTTTAACAATTATCGTTATGTAAAATCATTTTAAATTTATATAAAATATGCAGTGTTCTTAAATTAAATTTCTGTGTATTACGATAGTTTTATCTTAAAGTGTTTTGAAACAAATTGATATGGTTTAATTACTTTATCTCATTTTTTCATATATATATATATTTAAGGTGTACTATACTTATTCAAATATATTTAAACGTATCTCCTAAGGTTTTCTCTTTGTATTCATATTTATACATACGCAAGTCTAACATCTGTTACTTGGAAATTTAAAAAATTAACATTAATCAAATTCATTATACAGAAAATATTTTTTGATGGAAAAATATTTTTATTGAAACAAGTGTGAGTAAACATTTTTGGCTTTTCTCATGTGTTGAAATTTGACTATTATATATGTTAACTAAAAATGCATACATCATGTGCATATTAGATTGTATGTAAATATGTATGTGGCTATATAGATTGAATTTTGATTCTTATTCGTTTATTAATATTTAAAAAAATCCATCATAGCATTTTGATGTTATTGATATTGTCTTCCACATGTTTATTGATGTTTCTGCATTGTTATATTCTTGAAATTACATTTTTATCACAGAATTTTTCTTAAAAGAGTACTTAAGAAAGATTTCTTTTATATTCGTATTGTATTACCGATTTTTACGTATTTTTTGCATTGATAAAGGTATTCAATATCTGACTATCTAATGCTACTGATTATAACTATAGTATTTAAATGATAATTATTATAGCTTGTGACATTGTATGTATCTTACATTTTTTAAATAATAAATTGTTTGACATTTTATTGATGAAACAACGCGGCTATCTTTTAGCAAGGGTTTTAATCGCTAAAAATGAAATAATTGCGATGTCTAATACATATTCTAAATAATTTATTTTATACAAATCTGATTCTAAAATAAATATCATATTATCTCGTAAAATATGATGTAACAATGATTTTATTTCTTTATGGCAAGCTTATTAGTTTCTAATTATTTTAATTTTTTCCAATGGTTAGCTGTCTAAAACACAAAATATAATTATGCCAAACCTGCACAATATTAAGCGCAAATTTTTTAAGTATACTATATACATACATGTTTTTGAGGCTGTAAATTTAATGTCTTTTCATTATCGATGAAATATATTTTCATTTACGTCGTCGTCAAAGCGATTCAATCGTTAATTAAAAATTACTCGTTAAAGCGTTGATTGAATCGCGTTTAATTTCTTAAGTAGTGATTTTTCTAGCATAGAGACGATGTGTTATTATAATGAGTATTAATTTAGTGTCGTTTGCATTACTTACAATTTCTTTTAGTGTTTTTAAGCTTTTTGTCTGTGATTCTATATGGATGTAATTTAATATTTCATTTAATTGTGGAACTCTCGACTCATGTAATTTAAAACGTTTTATAATATCTCCATAGTAATAATTTTATACTCGGAGCTCCTTGCTTGTATTTCTTTTTCTAATTTATTAAAGTGTTGTGTAATCGTACCAGGTTTAATTGTACCATAATCGTGTTACTATCACAAATAACGATCTCCTAATTTAATAATTTGTACGTAATAAGGAATGTGGTACAAGGAAACAGTATAGATGTATATTTTTAGTAATTCAATAAGATTCTTGGTGTTTCAAAGTGTAAGCGTATAATTTTTTAAGGAAGCATCTCGTTTTGTCATCAAATTTTGATTTACGATCAAACTATGTTAACATCCTATTTGAATTAAACTAATGTAAAAATAAGTGCAATATAAATAGGTATTCTTCTGTTGAACTTCTTAGGCATTTTGATCGAATTATGCATTATTTATATTTAGCATATATATTGATCTATCAATTGTTATCTTTGATATAAAACGGAAATGTGCAATATTTTAAAATTTTATTATGTCATTCGTATTTTTTCGTTGCTTTAATTGACAATTTTAATATTACGTTGTTCAATAAAGAATTGGTACATTGACAATTTTGATCAGAAGGTTCTTGTTGTATTTTGTTTTATTATGTATATCTCGATGCTGTTTACAACTGATGGTGTTCATGAATAAAATGAGGACCACTGATCAAAATAATTTTATATATAGAGGTTATCATACTATACTTTTTATTTTCTAATGAAAGACATTTTAAATTAGAAAGACACATTTGTATACAATTGTATTGTAAAAAAAATCATTAAATTGGTTAAATTCGTTGGCTCTGTCTAGTTTTTATGAGAAATATATATGAAGAAAAATCAATATATTGTCTACACAAAAGAAATAATAAATAGACACCCTTGTAATATACGGCATGTATTATATTTATTTATAAGTAGCTTACAATGATATATGAGGTTTTGTGTTAACAATTAGCTTTTATTGTGTAACAAATCTTAGTATCGCGTCATTAATTATCATTTTAAATTGTTTTCTTCGTCTATGTAAATTTTGATTATAATTGTAATTTTGAAATGCTTGGTGTTAAATGTTAGCTTCGCAATATTAATTCCCATTTGTATTCAATATTATTTTTAAGTATTAAGATTGAATCGATAATAATTCTTTCTATTGAACTTTTACTCCTTTTTCAATCATTTCAAAATATTTGAATACACTGGGCCTAACATTCGACTATCAGTGTTTGTATTGTTTTTTAAATCACGTGATTTAATTTTAATACAAAGAAATGGTATCATAAATCAATATCATTTATTTAGGAAAAGTAATGCAAAATATTCTTTTAAATCATAGCTTGCTTATTGTTCAAAATCCTATGAAAAAGCCATTATATTATATAAATATATACAGTTGATCTCAAAAGCTCCATTAGACTATTTTAGAGCAGCGCGTATTGTTCTGCTCATTTTTTGATTCCAAATACTTAACGAGGATGTCAATCTGTAACAATTCTTTATTCTGGTAAAAATCCTTTATCATTTAAGAAATTTTAATTATGATCAGACATTATGTAACGCACAAATGAAATAAGATACAGTGAAATAATGAAGCTCAATGGGCAATACAGTCATAAAAAAACCTTCAGACGTTACATCGTCTTAGAAATGATTTGTATTTACTTTACTTTGGGTGGCTTCTTCAGCCCTATAAGAGAGCCCCAGCCACCGACAATGCTTACCGTTATTTTCAACTATCCTGGGCCTCCTCGCTCCAATTTCCCAGCACCAGACGTGCGGCGTCTTTATTGACTTTCTTGATCACCCCAGCGTAGCCGAGGTCTTCCGACGGGTCTACTGCCATTCGGCCCCGAATCCAAAATGACCTCACGACTTCAGAGTCAGAGGTCTCATCCCGGAGGGATCCGAAATTTTTTCTCTCGAACCTCTCTAAGCGCATTGCGTTGCGGATGGTCATGGTTCATGGTTCATGCTTCACCGCCGTAATCCACTACTCGACCACCGATACCATCATATATTTCGTTTTAGCATAATTAATTTTCATGCAGAAATTAGCAGCAGCTCCGTCGATAGACGTAAGTGCCGACAAAGCCTCCGGTCTTGATTTAACTACGACGTTGATGTCATCAGCAAAGGCCAAATGCATTGCATTATCCTTCCATGGATCTGCGTGTCCCGGTCTGCCAGCCTCCCTTATAATTGCCTCCAACGCAATATTAAAAAGTAATGGGGAGAGGGCATCCCCGTCTGACTCCCGTCGTTACCTCGAAAGGCTCTGACAGGGCATCATTGCAGCGAATTATATTAACAGATCCGGACACACATCCTCGACAGCCTCATCAGCTTACTTGGGATTCTCAGCTCCAACATGGTCCTCCGACGTTTTTCCCCGTTGATGCTATCGTATGGCATATGCAAAAGTCTATAAATATGTGGTGGAAATAAACACCGTATTCCCACATTTGCGAGAATATTCTCACATTGAATAATTGGTCCACAGTGGACCTGCCCGGTCTGAAACCGCATTGGTACTCCCCAAGAAGTTCGTCCACGATGAGAGAGAGCCATCCGATCAGAGCTCTTGCAAATAATTTATATCCAATATTCAGAAGGGATATGCCCCTGTATTTGGAGCCTTATTCCCCTTCTTATAAATGGGACATATATTACGGCAGTCCTCCACTCAGAAGGCATGACCTCGCTCTGCCATATTGACATCATGAGACCATATAATCTCCTTTGTAACGTATAAAAATATTGATACTATGCAATTTCCGAGTGAGTCAAAAATAATATTTCATTTAACGCGATGGTTATTTGTGAACTATTTTTAATTTACCGAAGAATCGTAAATATAAAGAGTATCTTTTGATATCACAAAACTGTCGTTGTAAACGCACAGTCTAATAATTTGTTGCACCGTGTTTATTTATGGAGTATTGCACTTATCAAAGATTGGCATTTCATTAATTGATCGTTCAAATGAATAATAATTTTCACACCATTGTCTTTCAATATAAATCTTGTAAATACACAAATTGTCATTATTTATGCATTTAGTCTCATTTGTGCGATTTATATTATGTTCTTTCGGTAAGAGTACCACGAGCCATATTTTTTAAAATTAGATTAATTTAATCAATCAACATATCATAGTGACTATCAATCACACTTCAACTAATCCATTAAAATACCACGTAATATAGTAACAGTGTATTTGTAATATTGCATATTCAAAAATTGTGCGTAGAACCTCCTACAAATAAATAAATGTCTTATATACTGGAACATTCAAAATCTCTGTGATTTACCTTTTGAAATGTATTAAGAATCATATAATAAATATCAAAATTAATCGATAACAATAGCACTAAAATACTATAGTATTTATTTTGTAATCGTGCCAAAGATGACGTTCACAGATTCCCGATTTGATCTCTGCGTTGATCAATACAAATAATGCAGTATTTTAAATTTAATTGTTGTCGTTTGACTCCACACAATATCTGAAAATTACATATTGACGTTGATATTGTGAAATTGAATTTTAATATTTATTCGATTAAAATTTTAAAATAATACGTAGATGACCTCTAAAGATATAAAATTTAATCGTACAAGTTACATATAAATGTTAAATTCCCCGTGTTAATTGATATGTATAATGGAAATTAAAATATGCCATAATTAGACATGTTTTATTATTTTTTAGCTTTCGCTCATTCCATACTTGTAATTTTTATGCATTTATTTTTAACTCGTACTCTGTAACTCGCATTCAATGGCGCATAATTTAAACGTTGGAACTGTGAGAATACTAAATACAGAGTTAGGGTTAAATTCAAATGATTATTTTGTACTTTATATTAATGTATTCCATATATGAAATTTTCTACGTTAATATCTGTTTTATAGAAAACAAGGCCTTACCCTGGTGTATTCTTCGTAATATTGGTATTATGTCAGAAAAGTAAAAGTCGTCTATAATTGTATATTGTATGAGCCTTCTTTGTAATATTGTATAGCATCATAAAATACATGAATATATGTATGTTGAACTTACATAATCCGTACGGTGTATTTATGCGTGAATACTATTTATAATACAAATATTTATGTTTCCCAAAAAGTTGTTGTGAGATATGTAATTATTGCATAATAATCTATCAGTATATTGTGACGATGAGGCAGATTTCAAATAGTAATTTTGAAAATAAAATTGGAATGTATTTGGTAAGAATTAATAAATTTTGATGATTTACATTTAGTAATTGTAGAGATTCAATATAATTTGTTGTATACTTAATGGACGACCCTTTTCTTTTGATGTTAGATATTTGTATCTGGTTGATAACAGTCGAACTGAAATCATATTATAACTATTACTAATCTCATGTATGTGTGAATTTATTTTTTGAAAACTACACTACTCATATATATTAAATACAATAACAATCACGTATTGAATAGTTATTCAGACACAATTGAATTTTCTATAGCACAAACGTCTTAGTTTCAGCTATAGTTAGTTCCATTCTATTTTTGTCGTGTGTATCGCTATGCGCCTAATGCAGTTTTTACACAGTTGAAAAATTGTTTTAAAATACATCTTAAACATGGAACATTAAAATTTGTATGAAAATGTATGAAACGAAATTGTGTAAAACTGGATTGGGTGTACATTCAGATAGTGTAATTATGTATTGAATTCTTGATTCTGTGATTTCTTTAAAATAAAATATTTATTCCATTGCGTTCAACGTATTTGGCAAATTGACATGTATTGTAGTGAAATATGTTTAGGTTTAGAGAGACAACTGTTTGTGAATGTACGTAATGTAATAATAACCCAATTTAAACGAGTTAATAAATAATTTTTCTGAAAGTTGATATTACTATCAAAATATTGTTTCATTTGAGGTTTGCTTAGTGATAATGTTGTATATTTTAAACCCCTTTAAGATCAAATAGACAGCATCATGTTATTACACGCGTTCAAATCGAGAAAAAATAATAAAATTGAATAATAGATTACAGTATATAATCTATAATATATAAGAAGTCTCAGCTTTTTCAATGTCCCGGGATTTGAGACTTATTTTCTCTTCAATTATGTACAGAAGTAAATATTTGTATGTGATACATATGTATGTATGTGTAAGATAAAAGAATCATCTTGTCCTATATTTCTGAACTATCATTTTCGGAATCACTTTCTTCAGTGTTTTGTTCATCTTAATTGGAATAATCTAAATCTTCTTCTGTTTCCGTTTGATAAGTTCTATGATACAATGTTTCAACTACAGTTAGATGTATAGCATGATTTATGCAGAGTTCGTTGATGATGGGACTTTCACGCCCAAACACTAGCACCATCAGTCATTGTTACTACTATAATCCGATTGACTTTCCATTATGGACTACAATAATGATAAGATACATTTAACAAAACGATATTACTTTTTTGATGTGAGACATATAAAATAAATTATAATAACCTTTGAAAAATATACTGGAAATTTTTATATTAAAATCCGTTAGCCGTCCATCAGAGAACAGACACAAGAACAGCACGAACTAGCTCGAAGTTAGGAGACAAACCTATATTGTATTTACAAAACATTGATCTTTCATTTACTCCTGGATTTTTCTACGAATCAATTGGTTCTAGCTATTGCTATTACCTAGTAACACTTGGAGTAAACATCCGGTCCATTGTTCTCGGAATTTTGGAATCTTATACAATATCAGCTGGGCGTAGACGCGTTGCATTTATTTTAAACGCCTTGTACCCTGTTATACCTGCTTTCATTCAATACAAATCAGACATTTTTCATAATTAAAATGTACAATATATCAGGCACATTTTAAATCACAGTCTCCCGGACTTACAATGAAAATGTCCTGGGACTCGATACAGCAGATAAGCCCGTAAGTCCTGGGGAAAAAGTCCCAGGACGTCTCGACACAGAGTCCCTAGTTATAATAGCAAAATGTTTTACTCAAATTTTATTTCTACCATTTACCATTCAAGACATTAAAGTTAAATTTGTAATATTTCATTTAGGGAATCATGATCAAGTTTTTGCTATAATGAGGATTTAAAATTTTACTATAAGGGATCCACGATTATAGTAATTTAACCCTTTGGGCTCAAAGTTTTTTTCATAAAAGTTCTCACCAACTCTAAGCCATTTTTTGTGTTTCTTAAAATAATATTTGTATGGAAAAAACTAAAATATCGGTGGTTTATGAATTAAAAAAATAGCATTTTGTTATGCAGGATGTTTATTAAGTATATTAGGTATTTTATTTGATTTATTAATTTTTATCATGTAATGTATGATATTTTTTGAAGCAATCTTCAGGATGATGTTCTGGTTTCCTTTCATTTCAGTTCACTTTCTTCCTTTTTCAGTTTCAGTCTTAACACACCATAGTCTCAATAATTCTTCACTGATCTGGTATAAATATAATGGGGATTTCTAACTGTTGATTGCGATCAGTTAACGATAATCGTCCTAATTTGGACTTCGTACTAACGCAAAAGTTGCATCGATTCAATTCCTCTGAACCAATTATTTTCCATATTCCAGATGACAAATTAATAGTCAGACAGTAATTTGAAGTTCATAACATGATGAACATACACTGATGAATAGCATTTTTTTACTTCTAGGAGTGATATATGTATTATATTTACACTTCATATTTATTTTAGAGGTTGATGAGCCATGTGATGCCAGCCGTGTTAAATGTGGGTTTATATATAATATGAGCAATTAATGTTACTTTGAATAAACAATAACAATACGTGATAGATCAGAATAATTACAGTATGTTATGGTAAAGTTTAGCAGATATTTCAGAAGGTTCAGTATTTTATTTGGAAAACATAAAATACAATAAGAAACATTTATACTACATATTTTATTGTTTTAATCAAATACACACCGATAAATAGATTAAACATTAATATTGGTTATAGGGTTTTATAACAGTTCTAATTATTAGTTCTATAACACGATAATGATAGTAAAATAATATAAAGGTATTAGTATTAAAAGTTAGTAATAATGTGAGTGATTAACAAACTCTCTTATGTGGTATTGTGTATTTATAATATCAATAACAACAAAATGTATTTAAATAAAATTTTCCATATACGCATAAAATTTTGTAAGGAATCATTGAGTATAATACAACACCTACATAATGTTTCCAGTGACTAGATTTTCTAAAAAATACATTTTTCAATTTGATTCCAAAAGCTCTACACCTGTGTTTACACATTTGCATTGGTTTCAATCATTCAGCCGTTTTTCCTCTATTCAAAACGTTACCAAAATTTAAAAATATTTATGCACTTTAGACTAAACATTCGAGATCTTCAGCATTTTTTTCATGAATAGAAAACGTAATTTTTTTTCAATCTTAACAAAATTCAAAATATTTTGATAAAACATATTCAACGTCAATAGATATTTAACATAAATTTAAAAATCATTCTTTGGTATAATTAATGAAGCGACTTAAAATGTTTTGGCAAAATCAAAATTGATCATTTAAGATACTATTTTTTAGTACACCTTATACAAATATTATTGAACATTTAGATAAATTTGATATTGATTTTTTTTTCTTTCGTCGAGAACTTATCTAGAATTTTTTTGTAAAAGTTTTCCCTTTTCTTTAAAGAGTAGAGAAAATCATTTTCAATGGCCAATAAGCAACTGGGCAAAAATCTATCTTTGAGATGTGACTTCTTTATGTACGATTTAATACGGTATTCAGTCAGATAATCGTTTGTGTTTGTTGGTTTCATGATCGGCAATGTAAGAATTAAATTGATCAAATGATATGTTTCGGGGAGAATATCTTGCATTTGATATTTCTTGAATAAATTTACGAAAAGAACCAACGATTTTGTTTTTGCAAAGTCCGGCGATTGATAAATATATTTGAGTTCACTTTTCAATTTTGCAAAATCGAAATGCTTCCTGTACGAATGCCGCAGCGAAGAAAAGTATTTTTCTGGAAAGTTTCCCGCGTACTCTCTAAATTTATTTCCTTGCAAAAGCAAAACAAAACTAGTTTTTCTGAAGGTAGAAAATCGATAATCAATGTTTTTAATGAGAATTTGGATTATATTCAGATATTTCCTTTTATAAAACGACTTTCGGTCCTCTAATGGGTCGGAAATTTTCCTTTTTCTTGAATACGATTCAGATTCATACTCGTCTCGATTGATTACATCCCATATGAAATCGAAATCTTTTTGTTTGTTATGTAAAAATATTTTAAACTTTTGTATTTCCTGGTGACAAAATTTTATATCACTATAATAATTTTGCAAAGTTTTATGTAAAGTTCTAGCGTACTTGAATACGTCTGCAAACATATATAAATGGAGATTGAAATCAAAATTGTTTAAATAGTAGTGTAATGTTACGGCTGAAACAATCATAATGCTGTCCCATTGACCTTCCGTTTTATTAAGCAGAAGATCGAGCGTTATCAAGATATCTTTTTTATGTTTTATTATTCTGTATATAATTTTACTATCCAATTTCCATTGAGTATTTCGAGCGGAAGGAAAGCGTTCCCGGATTTTTGAATTCTTATCGTATATTTGAGCGGAAAATTTCGTAAAGAATTTTGAAAATGTTACCAATGTTTCAACAAACGATTTGCAATCATCCATGCGGGAAATTATTTGAGCAAGGACATGATGTAATCTGTGACTATGATAACTCATAAAGAGACAATTATTAAGGTATGCCATAATATCTGGCGCAAGTGAATTGCATTCTTCTCTTGGTACAATTGATCCATCATAGGAATATGCAATTAATTTATCGACGCAATTAAAATAATTTGAAATTTTGAATGCCGTATTGAACATATCTTCGGTGGTTTTATTCCAGTTAATGTCTGTAAACCCGATGAACCTTTCTACAATGATATCGTTCTTATTTATGAATCGTATGACGGCTGATACTTGCAATTTACCGAATTGTGTATCTGCCTTGGTGAATACGATTGAAACGAAATCAGCTAAGGCTATATCATTGCGTATTTCTTGCATCAATACAATAGAAATGGCGAGAACTAAATTCGCTTCGACAGTATTATTTGGTCCTTCAAACATGTTATAATTTTCCAGGTGTAATTTTAATTCGCCATCCGTATCGCCCAAAAATCTCAACAATTTGACATAGTTACTACCTCGCCGAGATTTGGAATGATCTTTGAATAAGATTTGCTTTTTAGATACGAAGCATATTACATCAATAATTTTTCTAAGGATGTATCTGTGTGCAGTAACTCTATGATTGTGAAGAATATCAGAGGTGAGGTCTGGATTCTCTTGAGATTTTTGAAAGTCTTGGTATATTTTGAACTTTCGCAATTTTACGCATGCTGCAATGTGTGCTTGAGAGGTTTCATGTCTTTTATACGCTTGACTGATGTTATTTAAATCACAATAACCATATTTGGTCCATACATTTGTCTCGCTCGAATATAACAAACATGGCCAGCAAAACAGCTTCGACACCTTATCACATCCGCATATCCAAGCAATATCATTATATATATTACTATGAAAGTGCCTTACAAAATTTTTATTTTTCGATGTAATCTGTAGGATCGGCGTCGGTCTTCCGTTGTTGAAAATGGCAATCTTCTCTTTTAGTGGTAATGAATCGAATTTGTTATATTGCAAATATTCTAATTCAAACAAATCATAATTCATTTTACTCGACTCAGACTCAATGCTTCTGCGGTCAATAAATATCATTTATAGGATTCCTTTTTGCAGTTTTTACTGAAATAAAAAAAATATTTATATTAATATTTGCGCATAATAATGGAGTTTTCTTCAAATAATTATAAATTGAAATATGAAGATAATCAATATAACAAAATGAAAAGCCTAACAAATAATAAAAGCAATTGAAAATATATTTGATACAAATATGATAAGGAAAGTATATAGTCTATGATCATAGTCAGCTTTTTAAAACTATTTAAACCTCGTTGATTTGAAATTAAAATGGGCACATTCTTCACTTCAGTCATACCCAGCATTTAACACCGTATACATGGGACCAAGTATTGGTATGGTGATTTAGATCCTGAACTCTTACTATAAAGGCTCGGGTTCAAATCCAGAACTGAATTTTGAAAACCAACATTTCTTGTGCTTCATTATAAATAAGCATATTTAAATTCATTGTATTACTTGAAACCTGAATTTCACCTGTTTGTTTCAGCTATGTCCATTTTTTCAGATTTACTTCGTCGTTTGACCGATTAAATATTGTTTGATTGTCACCGGCCGGCACTAAACGCCCGAAGTTCGAATACTTAGATGTTTTAGAGTCAAGAATTTTTAGGAACAGAACAAGGATAAGAAGAACATCAAATATACGGCCTTGAGGAGAGGCATATAAAGAACTTCACTTTGCAACGTTAACAGCATTGTCTTCCGTTAACTTCTATATCGTTTTGAAATCGCCGAACTGAGAGAGTCGACCTAAAATAGGAAAACACTCAGTCTCGAATTCGCTCGAGCAAGTTGCACGTGGACCGAATTCGAGCCGGCAATGCCCTAACGAGGAAAGGAGGGACTGGACTCTTTGCACGTCAAAAGGTCGTCTAGAATAATTTTCCACTGTCTCCCGAAGAAAACTACTCAGTCTTTACAGACCTCCCAAACTCCCTATCGAGACAGTTGCGAAAGCATTCATTCATGAAACCCACTGAGTGAGCGTTCAAAATAAAACTCGGTGGTAAGGCTATCTTCAATATTGAGCTAATGAGGAGATTAATGTATAATGCAGACGAGATGGATGTAACCCCTTCATGTGAATCGATATTGAAGAGGCCCATAGTTCTGCAGTGGATTGTTTGTGGCTGCATTATGATGATGAAATTCATCATGGATTTAATTAATTTGATTTTATATTGACAACCATATGGGAGGCCTAGCATTATTAAAAAGTAGTTAAAAATCTTTGATAAATAGAATAACACATCTTTAGTCTTTCAGACCTTTTGTCTGAAAAAATATAAATATTCTTTAAAAGCATATAATTAGTCCTTGACCTATATTTATATCCAAAGGATAATTTTTCAGAACATGAAATCCATATTTCTATTCATATTTCAGACAAGATATGACTACTGAAATTAAATAATGGCTTAAAAATCTAAAACATATTTAATTAAAATATAGCTTAAAAAATGGCATTTAGATCCTATTTTATTTCTGGTATTCATATTTAATAATGTATTTTTTTAAAGAAAACGTTGGATGTTCATATGAGATTTGTAATTGTTTATGCACAAATGATATAAAATCAATGATATTATATGCCATATTGATAAATTTATTCAATAAATATGAGTTCTGACAGTTTAAATGTATTCTTAACAATATAATATTTAATTAGATATGAAATTAATATATAATCAATAGTTTCAATTACAATATTTTGCCTCTGCGATTAATTTTTAGGGATGTGCTTAATATAGACATGGCTACCGAGACAGCTTTAGTCATATTTTTGATAGAATATCGTTCCGATTCACGTTAAATCTTTAGTGGAGAATCATATCAGTAGAGATGACTTTTATAAAGCTTCAATTGGAATGTAATATTGAGATATATACCGGATTACGGCGATATCAGATGCGATGTCTTAACAGCATGCAGATCGTCGTATTTCCGCAATAAAAATCAGGCGCGCGCATGCGCACGCATTCGCGTTGCGATCAAACTGCATGCGCTGAGGTTAATAGCATTGAGATGTTGATAGGAGAGTATGTACATGATGTATTGCATTTGCAGAATCGTATCATTACTTTTTTTTTTACATTAAGAGCAATAACATTAATAAAACATGTTCATATTTTTCAAATCCCTTTTGTTTTTCCGTGATATGACAAACTATAATTAATTTCGCATCATTATCATATACATATTGTAATAATGTAAAAAATATGGCAGTAATGAAGTATAAAAAAATTGTAATTTTAATTTTGAAAATGTGTTAGATAAAGCAGTAATTTTAATTTTTTTAAACTTTGAATGATTTTTTTAAATTGACATTCTCATTATATATTCATGCTGAAAAAAATTGACCTTATTACCAATTTTTTTAAAATCATAACTGTCAATTTTGGAAAATTGTCAAATGTATTATTTTTTTAAAAAAATACAATCAATAAATATTCTGTATAGATGATTATCGATTTGTTAAAAAAAACGTTTTTTAAATGTTGATTCAGAAAAATTTACGTTCCGCTTCACAATGTAATTGTTTCATTTAAAACACTCAGATTTAAGAAGAAAATATTTATCTTTTAAATGCAAGTTAAAATTGATATAAACTATTGGTGATAATTTTAAAATAAGTTTGTAAAATATTATTTATTCCAATCATCCTATGCATTCTCTGCAGCTTGAAATTGAAGAGTGTTAGAGATTAAATAAGTCCGCGAATATCCACTATCTGTTACTATCAGCTATTTTCTCTTCGACTAATATTATTAAAACTTAATGACTTTAGGGAGAGACGATTGTGTATATTTTTTCTAGATAAAAAAATTCATAGGCCTGCATTTCTCTCTTATATTCTCTTGTACAGAATTCTCATCATTTTCTTCCAATATCACATTTCAAAGGTATATATTTGTTTTTTCTATCAAGCTTTTGTTAATGCTATTAATTAGTCTTTAGATATTACCAAAGTAAAGCAAGTATACATTAAAAATAGGTGTATCTTACTTATACACAAATTTACAATACTCTCAATCCTAAATTATGGTTTTATATTCTTATTTGAATAACAAGCTAAATTTCCCACTTGAAATACATCTTAATTACTACAGAGAAAAATAATTTTATAAATACGCCTATAAATTGTTTATATTCTAATTTATTTTAAAATAATAATTATATCAATATGATTCTTTTAAGTTGTAACGGTAATGATTTTGCTTTTTTAAATGTATCAAAGTAGATATATCTTCTGCGCATTGGACTTTTTTTTTGTTAGCTGGATCTGATGTATGTAAATCTAAATCTTTTAGTAATGTGTGTAATGCAATTTTTTTGTAAAGCGAATAGTCAATGTTATCATCTTCATCATAGTGCAGCCTAAAACAGTTCACTACAGAACTAAAGCCTCGTCAATGTCCATTAATAGAAAGGGTTTCTCTGTATCATACATTTACCTCCTCATTCGCTGACTATTGAAGGTAGCATGATCTCCCAGTTTCATTTTGAACGCTCACTCAGCAGATAATCTGGATTAACGTATCAAAGGCAATTTCGTCTTCAATATCGTATGGCAATTTCAAAATGATATGAAAGACAATATTATACAATGTTGTTATTGTTGCGAAGTGAGATTCTTTGTTTGTCTCTCCTCAAGGCAGTCTGCTGTTGTTCTCTCTTGAGTCCAGTCCCCCCCTTTTCTCACGAGGGTGCTGTCGGGGTAGGGTGAAGTCCTACGAGACGCAAAAATGCATATCGGATTCGTTCCTATACTAATTAATGGTATCTCCCCGTCCACATGCAACTTACCTGAACAAATTTGAGCCTGGGCGGTTTCCGATTTTCCTTCCAATTTGGCAATTTCAAAGTGATATAGGAGACAATGGACGATAATGTTATTATCGTTACAAAGTGAAATTCTACATATGTCCCTTTAAGCTGTCTGTATGCTGTTCCTCTTCTGTTTGTTCTGTTCCTTTAGTTTTTCTGGCTCTGAACCAGCCAGGCTCCATATTTTATTGGTTAATATATCAATTTTGTAAGAGATAGTAATTGACAAGTTAGCTAGGAAGTCTCTGAAAGTAGCAATAAATAATATATAAATTGAATCAGTATAGTAGCATAATAGGTGTCTCATACTGTAAATGCCCCAAAGTGTTAGAAATCCTAAAATGTGGTACAGCTAGGTAGTGTTTTGTGAATGGCTGAGTATTAAGTAATGTTTCGCGGATATTGTTTTTATACAATAAGTAGCTTTTCATATTTGTAATAGCCAGAAGAACCAGGTAGTATTTAATCAATGTTATCATCATCATCATAGTGTAGCCGCAAACAGTCCACTGCAAAACTATGGGCCTCTTCAATATCCATTCACAGGAAGGGGTTACATCTATCTCGTCTGTATCATGGATTCATCTCCTCATTTGCTCGATATTGAAGGTAGCATAACCTCCGTGTTTCATTTAGAACGCACACCCAGCGGGTCTCCTGAATGAACGTCTCGACGGGCGCTTTTGCGACTGTCTCAATGAGGAGCGTGGTATGTTTGTAAAGACTGAGCAGTTTCCCTCGGGAGACAGTGTAAAACTACTTCCTTTCCTCGCTAGGGCTTTGCCGGACTATGGTGAAGACATATGTGACGCTTAAGTGTATCTCGGAGTCAATGTTATAAACACTAATAAATATCATGTGTTAGATAAACATGCCTTTAAAATTATACTACGTTAAAAAATGTTGAATATCTTGTTTGGGAAACTTAAAATTCAACAAGAGGTTTATTGATAGTATATATTTTATTATTTCAACTATACACCAAGAAATAAACATAAAAATATTAATATATATACATATATATTTTATTACATAAGACTTTTAGTCCTTACAACAAATGAGACTATACGTAATACAATTAATGAGCTTTTAATTATTTAAGTCTTCCATGAAGGCAAGTTCAATTTTAGGTTTTTTCTCAGAAAATTCCTCTAAGATTCGCTTTTTAAAATCGTTTTGTATTTTTAAAGAGAATAAAAAATCATTTTCAATACACAGTAGGGAAATGGGTGAAAATCGATCTTTGGGATGTGACTTTTCCATGAATGTTTTAACGCGGTTTTCAGTCAGAAATTGCTTCACCTTCGATGGCTGTATAATAGGTAACGTAAGAATTAGATTGATCAAATTGTTAGTTTCTGGAAGGACATCCATCAAACTGTTTTCTTCGAATTCCTTTATGAACAAAGACAACGAATTCAGCCTTATGAAATCTGTCGTTCGATAAATATATATAAGTTCACTTTTTAATTTAATAAAATCAAAGCAATCCTCATAGTCTTGCTTTAATGAATCGAAGGCGTTTTCTGGGAATGTTTTGTTGTATTCTTCAAATTTTTTTATTTGTAGAAGCGATACAAAATAAATTTTGCTAAAATCAGATAACCGATGCTTTGCAATTTCAACGAGAGTTTGAAATATATTCAAGTATTGCTTTTTGTAAAAAGATTTTCTGTCGTCTAATGGATCAGAGAGTTTTCTTTTTCTCGTATATGATTCAGAATGGAACTTATTTCGATTGACTATATCCCACATGTAATCAAATTCTTTTTCTTTATCAGTTAAAAAATTTTGAAACTTTTGAATTTCTTGACAACAATATAAAACATCGGCATAATTTTTCCGCAAACGCCTGTGCAGAGCACTAGAATATTTGAATACGTCTGAAAAAATATACAAATGAAAATTGAAATCGAAATCTTTTAAATAATAGCGTAACATTAACGCAAAAAATATTGTATTTGGCTTCCATCGACTTCTGCTACGGTTTATCATGATATTAAGAGTTATTATCAGTTCTTTTTTATACTTTATTATCTTAAATATAATGTAATTGTTGTATTTCCAATGTAAGTTTCGAGCGAGAGGAAAACGCTTTCGAATCTCTGGTTCCCTATCGAATATTTTAGGGGATAATTTGGTAAAAAATATTGAAAATGTCAGTAAAATATTGAAAAATGACTTGCAATGATTTATGCACGAAATGGATTGCGAAAGGATAAAATGTAGTTTGTGACTGTAATGCAGCAGAAATAGAGTGTTAGGAAAATATCTTTCAATGTTTGATTGCAATAAATGATGCCCTTTCTTTTGTGCAAATGATCCGTCATAAGTTTGCGCGATTAATTTGTCTTTACAGTCATACATATTTAAAATTTCTGACATTTTATTGACGAGATCATCAGATGATCTATCCAAATTAATGTCTGTAAATCCTACAAATCTTTCTTTGATCTTATCACATCTGCTTACAAATCTTAAAACTATCGATATTTTCAAATTATCATTTTTTAAATACGATTTGCTGAATATGATGGAAACAAATTTCGTGAAGTGTATTTCGTTTCGTATTTCCTCTATCATTACATCGGAAATAGATGAAATTAAGCAGGATTCAACGTTATTACTTATTTTATCAAACATTTTATGGTGTTGTAGTTGTATATTTAATATATTATCTGTAGTACTTAAAAGGTATAACAATTTAAGCTCGTTAGTTTTTTCTCTGGGTTTAGGACGTTTTTTAAAGAGAATTTCCTGTTTAGAGTGGTAACATATTATATCTATAAGTTTGTTAAGAATATATATATTTGCAGTGACACGCTCGTTGTAAATAGTAACGTCGAGTGCACTTTGAGATGTTTCCTCTGGATCAATTGGAATTTTCTTAATTTGATACTAGCTTTGATGTGTGCATGAGTTGATTGATGCCTTTCGCGCGCTTCTTTGATGTTATTCAAATAGCAATATCCATATTTGTTCCAAACAGTTGATTCATTTGAATATAACAAACACGGCCAACAAAATAATTTTGATAGACCTTTACATCCGCAGATCCAAGGAATAATATTATATATGTTGACGTTGAATCGCTTTTGGTTTTTAATCGCAGTTAAAACCTCTATTACTGGCGTAGGTCTCCCTTGCTCGACAATTTTGATTTTTTCTTTCTTCGTTAACGATTTGAATTCTTTTATGAGCAAAAAATCTATAACGCATCTGCAAGATTTTAATTTTGCGGTATCTGAATTTGTTTTAGTCGACTGCATTTTTTCTTCGTGATTGGTCAGCTTTATTGTAGAGTTCGAAAAATAAATCCTCTTTAAATAATCATGATGTTCATCTGGTGTCTGCTTGTATTAGTAACAAACAATTTCCTTGAAGGATTTCTGTTTTAGTCGGATCTCTCGTACATGATAAATTTTATTATAAATCGATTTACTCAGTAAATGCAAATCTTAGCATTTTTGACTGTGGATTTCATTTTTCTGGTTAGTACTGAAATTAAAAAAAATTATATTATAGTGATATTTTCATCTTTTTTTTGATATTACACGGAAATTTACATTTACAAACTTAAACTTAGGTTTTGGATTCATATCCTTATCCTAGTTACAAGCTAAATTCTAACATCTAATATGTTTTAGCTATCATAAGAATAATATATAATAATATAATAGAGGAAAAATGGCTTGTGAAAACCTCTTTGTGAGATAAGTTCCTTACACTAGCTTATAAACTGAAAAAATATAATACTTAATACTACTCATTCGACCATTCGTTCTTACATCGCACATTCACGCCACCTTGCACACATATCGCCCAATAATGAGGACTCACATTGCTTGATTTACATTTTTAAATAGATGTCTGTGGGCATCTTGTGCATATATCTAAAATGTCTGCCGTTGTTGCTGCAATTACCTGGGGACGATACATAGTGGTTTGGGATGAAGAGAAATATTCTCATAGAAGCATTTAGTAAGTCTGCAAACATATTCTTTGACGTCGGGCAATTTTATTGCTCTATGAAGCTTTTTCAAATTAGTGAACGGAGCGGTCTTGTGAGCGATTTTTAGTGCCTTATTTTGCATGACTTGCAGCTATAAAATGTTTGATTGGGATGCATTACTCTAGATGGGTGCAACGTATGTGAACGCTGGATGAATGACTGTCTTAAACAGGAGAAGCTTTTTATCGGTCGATAGGGCACTCCGTCTACGGTATATGGAAGAGAGCACCCCCCACAACCACCAATCCTTGCGCTTGAGATGAGGAGATGTGTTCCCCCCATTTCAGCTTCATGTTCAAATTCACTCCTAGATATCTCACGTGGGGTTTCCAGGGGATTTGGCGATGTCTGATGTAGATCGGTCGAGCCTGTCGGTGGTTGCGTCTCACAGAAAATAAGATGGCTTCCGCTTTATCACTACTCAATTTTAATTTCCATTTACGGGAGTATTTCCTGCTGCATTCAGGGCACATTGTAGGTTAGCAGTCACTAAATTATTGCTGCGAGAGCTCAGCTGTGTAGTCAGCATAAAACGCTATGTTTGTTGATGCCGTTTTTAGGGTGTCATGTAAGAATATGTTAAATAGGTGGGATCCAAGAATGCTAGCACTACTAGGAAGGATCCATTGTTGAGATAGACGACATACGAAGGAATCCCGAGAGTGATTCATTTTGTGAATTAGAGCCTTGTGCCTTGTGACTGAATCGAAGGCTTTTTCAATATCAAATAACACCAAGGCGGTGTTCCTCTTTAAGTTTTCTAATACATGTTCGACGAGTCTGGTCAGTTCACTTGACCAGACCTGAGAATGGTTCACTGTTGATGTGACTCAAAGTAAATTTATCTATTCTATTTAAGATTAACATCTTGAGAAGTTTACTCATCATAATGCAGCCATAAATGATCCCTTATAGAATTAGAGCCTCTTCAATATCCATTAATAGGAAAGGGTTACATTTTTCTCGTCTGTATCATACATTCACCTCCTCATTCACTTGATATTGAAGGTATTATGACCTCCGAGATTTATTCTAAAGATTCACTCAGCGGATCACCTGGATGAATGTATCGAAGGGCATTTTCACGATCGTCTCAATAAGTACAAACATGACATTTTTAAATGTTCCATTAGTCTTGAGTATATTTTAAATGGGCTACATTTATTTCGGAATAGATTTAATCAAAAAATATAGTGAACATTTCTGTGTCTTTTCTGTCCGACATGGCACTTTAAAGTGGAATATTTTAGACGGGGACATTTTTTTCTAATTTATGTTTCGATAGTCGAAAGAGACATTTGTTTGCCATTGCATCGATGCTGATGGCCTTGAACTTGTTGAAATTTAAGCGGCAATCGAATATGTTGTTCCGTTATCTACCAACTAGATGAATAAACATAGTATTTCTATTTCAAAACTGTTAGATATGTATTCATAGATATCGCCGGGATATATTGAAATAAACAGCGATTATCACAGTTACGAGTGATCGCAATTAATATATTGTAAATTGAGATTATAGTCTAAATATAGGTTTAAAATAAAAAGCTGATTTGTAGGGATATTTTGATTATCTTTAGAATTACAGGAAAGTTTCTTAATGGACTGTGAAAGTCATATTTTTCTGATTGTATGAAAGCTATGATAATTAATGAGTGTAATTCTTTCTTACTCCGTTAATTCAAATTTATTACATACTGCATAATTTCCACTGTATTACTAAATTTAGAATACTTCCATCTTATGATAAATACAATGTATCATGCAAAAGGAAGCTGCTAATATAAAATGAAGGTTTCCAATTAGATATTTATAAATCAGATAAATACATTTATAATAATATCAGGTCAGTAAATTGGCTTTATATATTCGTAATATACATAGTATAGAAATGTCAAATAAATTAATCTTTTAAATATTTTCTAAGCAATAAACTGAAGAAAATGCGTTAGTTGAGATAATATAGATTAACTTTCATGAATGTTTATTTTTTTGTATGATTATAAGATGTGTACTGAAATGAATAATAACTTACTATGATTAAAGATTTGATGAATTGACAGCATCCAGACTTGTTCAGATGCACAATGAGGAAACAATGCGCATGTGCACGCAGGAATAAGGTGTTTTGATGCTAGAGGTCAATAACGTC